>NEWO01000101.1:737194-748550 GCA_003013225.1 Phalaenopsis aphrodite
TATATATATATAACCTACCTCATATTGTTCTTGTCCTTGCTTTCCTTAAAACTTACCTATTTTTGGTTATGGGGGAGCATGCAAAACTATATATATAAGTTTTAAAAAAATATCAAATCAAATTGACCTCATATTTTTCATAGTTTGAATGAAAGAGCACTGTACCTCAAATCATGTATCTATCCCAAAAAATAAACACAACTCTTGAGGATGAGGCTCGATCAAATAAACTAAGAAATATATGACATCTGTTTGGTCTGCGAAACTATTTTATTTGTCAACAAGTTCCCCTATTTAATATGAAGAATTAAATTGGATTTATATTAAGCTGGGTTCGGACAAGTTTCCTATAAGGGCAAACACCTATAATTAATTACATATTAGATAACCGAAGTCACCTAAGAAAACTCTCAATAAAAATCAGGAAATATTATTTTCAATGAGTTCAAAAAGATAGGAATTTTCAACAAAATTGGACAAAGAGGTGTGAAAAGGGAATGACTCAAATTTGGAACATTTTATTTTTAGAGTCCAAAGAAGGAAGAACTAGGGTCATGGATCCGGAGGAGAACCTCGGTGACTTCCCAAACTATCCTATTGTTTGGCTTTAGTTTCGAGGAGAAATTATTTGAGTGTTTCATCCTGTCAATTTTATTAATTTAGGGCTTACATTTGTGTGAAACAATCACACAAATAACCTGAAAGATGTGAGGATTTAGGTCATGATGAACGACAACCTCAGAATCCTAAGACAAGTTAGGGCTTACATTGTATAGTAAAGCTATACAAAAGCCTAAAGATGAGTTGAGGATTTATGTTATACTAGGCAGACAACCTTGAAATCCCATGGCTTGTTGTTTAATTCTAAGGAAAGAAATTGGTTTAGCTGGGGAAGACAAGTTTTACTGTTGAAGATGGCTATGCTTCCCACCATCCTAGCTCCAAGCTCATTGTCGTGGCGAGTTCAAGTTTTCTAGTGTGTCAAGTTATGATGTCAAATTAGATGTCTCTATGATTGTAGTTCTTTAAATGTTATGGGGCATATTAAAGTTGATTAGAGAGACAACGGTTAGGATCCTACAGTTCCCTCATTTCGGTACCACTATTTTCTATTGGATTCACTTAGTCTAAATGAATTTGCTAAACTCAACTTAATGAGTTTCATACTTTCATTTAGACCGTGGGAAGCCTCGTTAGTAATCGTAGGCTACCTCCTCCAAGGGATTCCCGATCATCAGATAGAAACGTCTTAATTTAGATGCAATTGTTTTTTTGTGATGTTTGTGATTAAATTTTGAGTTGTCTTATATTTTGAATGTTGTGGCGGTAAATTTTATCTTGGTTGATTTTAGTTTTGATAGTGGTTTACGACTATCTTAACAGTTTTAGTTTTCATGCAGGGAGACATCGTTGTTTAACATGCAGGTTTATGTTTTTGTTCATACATGCAAGTGAGTAAGTACAGTAACGTACTAAGAAGTAGAGTATGAGAAACTAGAAATACAAGTAAAATAAATTACAATAAAAGTGTACGTGGATGGTCTTCTCGCCATTATCAATTGAAACTCAAAATGCATGTGAGGGCATTTATATATTAAAAGCATTTTATGTAAAGCATGGAAATAAGGTTCTGGTGATCTACCAAATCCTAAATCATATCTTAGTGAGCCCTCATTAATTCGATTAAGGATGATTTTATTAAGCAAAACATACTAAGTTTAGTAGACCTCTGGGGTATCCAAAAGGTCAGGAGAAAGAAGCAGATCCATGCTTCCCTCTCACCGTCTGGTGAAAAGTCTCGAGCTCATTTAAACTTATTATGTTGCTTAATAATTCATCCTGTGAATACCTCTAATGCTCAGTGACCATCGATGTTTCAATTATCCCTAAGAGTAGGGTGATTATCATTTGTTATTTAATTTGAGTATTATGTGGGTGAAAACCCATAAAGAGGCAAGTTAATATTATTAAAACACTTAGCCAATTTTAGTTTTAACTTGAGCTTGTAGTATTTTAAAGGTGTTCAATTTCTAGCTATATTCACTTTTCTAATCTCTACTTAACCAAATTTGATTTAGCATAGGTCACTACTAAGCCCTTAAGACCATGGTGGATATATTAGTAATTTTTGAAAGAAATCGAATTTTAAGTGACAGTAATTCATCATCAAAAGGTTTGAATGTCATTTGAACACCAAATAGGGGTATTAAATTAGTGATTTCTTAACATCCAAAATCATACCCCTAAGTCTATGATCATTTAATTTAATAGACCTCCAAGTTTTAATAATTTAGGAAATTGTAAATTTATCTTTTAATTAAGAAAAATGAGGTTGGTTTCTACCAATTAATTTCTTATATTTCAATCATCTGAACATGTTAATTAAGATCAAAGATTACCCATTTCTCTTTCATGAATTAAGCCTAAATGTTAGTTAAGACCAAATTTCCAAAATTATATATTTGCCCCAAAGGCACTATTACTTCATAATTCATCAAAATTAACTCAAATAACTTTGGAATTTTTATCATACCTCGTTCATGGGTCAATAAAGACATCAAAGGAGAAATTTTGATTTTTCAAAATTTAAATTAATTTATATAATTATTTACATGCAAAAATAAGATTTTTCAAAGAAAATTCAATAACTTGACCAAGGCAATGCCTAATCACTTGAAAGTTTTACTGGAGGTAGACTTAGACTAGAGAACCACTTAAAACTAAATTTCAAGATTTTTTGAGTTTTATTTGAATTATCATAATTGTTTTAAGTTCTGGAGTTTTAATTAATTATAAAATATTTTAAATGTGGAAAATTAAGTTTTATATTTTTTATTAAATCTCTCTAAGATTTAAGAACCTAACAAAATAAATTTCACATTTTTCTGATTTTTTTTGAATTATTAGAATTATTTTAGTGAGAAATTAAGGAAAATCTATTTTTAACCTTTAAAAATTATTTTAAGCTTTAAAATTCAATATGTTAACTTAAAAAATTATGAAAAATATTCCAATTGCTCCTAAGGGCTTAGGAAACAATTTAGAATCTTTCCATGAATTTTATTAATTTTATGATTCTATTATTTTTTTATTATTTAAATATTAAAACTATGCTTAAAATGAAATTTTTACTTCAATTACAATTTTATTTTTAGAAAATACCTCTGATCACAGAAATCTCACAAAAATAATTTCATAAATTTTTGAGTTGTTTTTAATTATTATGATTATTTTAAGTGTTCAAAGTGTCATTTAACATAGAAAATCAAATTAGGTTATCAAATGAACTCCATATATTTTGAATTTTTTTATGGGAAGTCCTATGAACTTTGAATTACAGTGGAGAATTAAAAGCAAGTCGGATGTTTATTTTTTTCCCAAAATAATTTCCTTTGTATTTTAAGGTTTTATGAAAATTAGTTATGTTCTTAATGACTTAGCTCATGACAATTTTTTTCTAGAGTTCTCTAGTCTTAGTGAACCTATCAAAATTTTATTGAATTTTTCTAAGTAACATGCTAATTATTATAATTAATTTTTAAAATCAGATGCATAAACTTGAAAAATACATATTTTCTCATAAGGGTCTCCTCTGAATTTGGAAAAATCAAGGGAGATTTCCCATGATAGAGGCTACAAGTGACCCAAATAGCATGCCATGGTGAAATATTTGAATGCATGCAGAATCAAAATACTAAAAATAGTATTTAATTAATTAAAAATAAAATATGCATCAAATAAAATCAAACCATTTCCACATTGTTTTCCTCTATTCACTGAGCACTGAGATATTTTTATTTTATTTTTGTGATTTTTCTACACCAAGATATGGATTTTTGACGGTAGGGGTATTTTCTGAATTAAATAAATCCCTATTTTCCTACTTAAACACGCGGCGCCACGACATCATGCAACGGATCCAAAGACATGCGTGACGCGCTCTGGTTAGACGCCGCCCTCCACGTAGCCGCTGACTCGGCCCACACTTTATGTATTAAGCTCCCATCCAATGCAATCCTAGACGTCCATCCAATACATGCACCATCTAACGACTCTGTGTCTTTGTCCCCAACTAGTGTGAGCCCGTGACCGTTAACCTTAAAACCTAAGATCTCACTCATTTCTCAACCAAATGACCTCGGGTTTGATCCTATAGACTCGTCTGAGTGAGTAGAACATATCCATAAGGTAAACCAGCCATTAAATTAACCTTAATCACATGGAGAGTCAAAATAGGCTCGGAAAGAGGGGATGTTCAATACCTTTTCTCTGAGAAGGGAAGCTTCAATCAGAGGTGTTCGACACGTTCGTGGAGGTCTAAGGAGGTTAGGGATTGATCCTCTTGCTGTGGTGTAATGTCTAGACCCAAATTCGATCAAGTCTGAATTTGGGTGTTGATCAAAGTCTAGGGTAGAGGCTCTCTGTGAGGGGACTTCTATGGGGCTTTGTTATCTTTCACTATGGTGAAGGTGTGGGTCAATTTAATTGAGATTTGGTGCACGGTGGGGGTGTGGTGGAGAATGTCCTGTCTCCGACAAGGATTTGAAAAATTGAGCTCCGATGATGAGAATTAGGGTAGGGGTGTTTGGTTTGCACTGAGAAGGTCTTATAGAGGCTGTGGGAGCAATTTTACTAGGTTTCCTTAAGAAAATTTCAGTACCCTTATGTTGGTCATAGAGGTGAGGTTTTATAGCCATGGCCGGAGAGGGGAGCTCAAGTGGCCTGGCCTTGGGTGCAACAGTCTACTGAGGTGGTGGGATGAGAAGCTCTAAAGTTTAATTAGGGTGAGTTGGCCCCTAGGGTTGAGATTGGGTTTGATTTAGTGATGGTGGCCCACAGTTTTGAGGTGTTCTAGTGACTAGGCCAACTTGCAAGGCTAGGGGAGGTGGCTAGGAGGTCAGGTGAGCCAGTGGGAGGGCTAATTATGTTTACCCCTCAATGACAAGTGATGATGGGGGAGATTTTTGGTTAAGGCCCATAAATGGGCATGAATCCATTAATTTATGGATCCAATAGTCCATAGCTCACCATGGCTGGTCCAAGGGGTCCAGCCTGGTCCATGGAGTGTGCTTAGTGGTTGTGGAGTCATAAATTTGGTGAGTATAGGGTGGTTAGGCCAATTTTGGTGTATGGGTCTAATATGGGTCCAAATGGCTAAAGGTTGGGTTTACGTTAGGCTAGCCATGACTTTGAGCCCAATTGATCAATCAACATTGTGTAGATGATTATAATGAAAAATTTTGGTGAAGGATTGAAATGATTTTGAGTTCAATTGGAGATTCAATTTGAAGGATTTTGGGATTTTGGTCAATTTGGGTATGTTGGGCTAGACTTGGGTCTAGATTGGGCTAGGCTTGTGCTAAGTCCAAATTTATTGTTGAAAATGGTCTATAGAAATGTCATGAAGAGCTTTAAAGATAAATTCTGTGCCAATTTTGGGATTAGGGCAATCAATTTGGTGGAATTTGGAGGCATGGCCAATTTGGGGTAAGTTTAGGGATTTTTTGGACTTAGGTCAAAATTAAATGAAATTGAGGCTTCACCAAGGCCAATTTAAGTTCAAATTTGATGTGTAGGATTTTTATGAAGAGTTTTCAACATAAATTGGGGCAAATTGAGTAGGCTATGAGATTCAATTTGATGGGATTAAGTTATAGGGCAAAAATTGGGGGTTTGACTTAGATCAAAATTGAGCTCAAAGAATGGGCCAATTAGGCTTATATTTGGCTTAGATTGGTCATATGAAAGGTGAATTTGAGAATTTTAGATCAAATTGATGGACATTTGAGGTAAATTTGGGGAAATTGTGCCATTAAAGGTAATTTTGGGGTTTTAGTCAAAATGGTCAAATTGGCCAAATTGAGTTCAATTGGAGTCCAAATTGGTTTTGGAAACATTTAAAGTGATTTTGGAGGTTTTTGGAAAGTTTGGGGAGCCAAGGGTATTTTTGTAATTTTGGCCATTTTTGAGGTATTTTGGTAAATTTAGAATTTTTGGGTAGTTTTGGGTAACTTGGGCATTTTCAAAATGTTTGAAATAAATTTTGAACAAATTTGAGTATTTTGGTGAATTTGGGAATTTGGACCAAATCTAGGGCTCAAATGGTATTTAGGTAATTTGGGGGGATTTAAGGGCAAAAGGCCAATTTGAATATTTTGGTAGAATTGGGTACCAACCATTTTATGAGAGCCATGGACCAATGGAATCCCCATTTAGGTCCTTTATGCACTGGTTTTAGCTAAACCCTTGCCTAGGGCTAATGGGCTTGGGGGACTATCTACATGAGTTTCCCAAAAGATCAAGGGATCAAAATCAACAATTTTGGGTTTAGGGTTGTGAGTGATTGTGGGTGAGAGTGAGTGTAGGTAACTGTAAGTGAGTGTAAGTGAGTGTATTAGCTCTGGACCAACACCTAGGGGCTCAACCCTAAGGTCAAATAGTCCTAATGGAGTCTCTCCTTGAGCTCCCTCATACTGACCCCACCTACTATGTGCTAGAGGTTATGACTAATATGTAGAGCTTCAAGTTGAGCAAAGAAGAGTTTAGAATTTCTAATGGTAAGGGTTCCTATTCTAGTTTTCTAGGAAAAGTCAACAAGAAAGTCCTATTGCTAGACCCTAGGCTACTAAAGAGAAAAACTAAACCTCAACCAAAAGTGAGGTCAACATGCTCAAAGCTATACTTAGTGCTGGTTGCGCACATGCGCGCGTAGGCATGTAGTTGCACACAAGTTGCAGGCATGTAGTCGCACACACTATCAATCCCGTGAATGTGTGTAACTGTATTGTGCAGTGCACGTGCAAGGAACTAAATTTGCATTGGATGTTGATCCCGATGATATAGTTGTGCAAAATATATAAAGTTAACTCCGCTTTTGAACGGTGCCAAAAACTTAATGCATTATTTTATGAATAAAAAATTTAAGTAATTTATGTAGGGATTCTACGCAAGTACACGTATTGTTATAAAGTAATACAAGACTTTCTATTTAAGCCCCAAATATCGATCCCACGAGGAAGGTTTAAATTTGAGATGATAAATTAAATAAGAAATTCATAGCAATAAAATAAAATTAAAATTACTAAATTTGAATATTTGATGTACTATCAGAACTAAATTATTAACTACTAGTAAAACTGAATGCAAAGTTTAAACATTAACTACCAAACTATATTTATGTGATGAAGTTATCTAATATGAAAAAGCATATTTCCAATTACAATGAGTTTTTGGTAAAATGAGATGAGATAAATGATTTAATTTGTATTGTGCCAAATAGAAGCAATTTTAATTCTTTATCCCGATTCAGTGTTATAGAGAATCAAAGACTAATCTCAGATTTAGTCTCTAAATCTGTGGTTAGGCTGGGAGGATACAGGCTCTCACTCCAGAGCACCTACTTCCCTTCCCCTGAAGGCTAACGCTCGCTTTAGTTCTTAAAAACTAAAACAAAATTGGGGATTTTAGTCTGTCACCCTAAAATCTCCAATTCTACACCCAACAATGTATATTTCTCTATTTATTTACGGTTAATTCCATGAACGAAATAATCCTCCATGGAATTAAATTTGATTCTCACTCTGTTGTAGAACTCATACTCCATTTCCCAGATCATATGTTTCACAATATATTTTATCATTTCAATTGGCTAAATCAAAAAGTAAATTAAGAACGGAGTTGAAAAAACATAACAATTTATTTTATATTTTAAAGTTGGCACATCCAAATTATCTCTTCATTTCACCATGTCTCAGAGTAGGGAGAAAGATGAAGAAAACTACTCATAATTCATGAGAAAGATATAACAAAACACAAATTTCATATATAAAAGAAAGTTCATACAACAGTAATAAAGAAACAACACTTATTGAAATTCTTTCCCAAAGCAAATCTCTTGTAGCATCTCTTGGACACTTTCTCTCTTTATAATACTCTTGATTCTCTCTTAGAAGATGTAGGAAGAAGAAATCTCTCACTTCTCTCCCTCTCTAACGACTCTTAGAAAAGAATTCACATTTAAACTCACCATAAAAACTCAAAACTCTAAAGAAAATAAATGAGTAACGAACTTTAAGTAGTTGGGGGAGTGGAAGAGAGATTCTTCTAATTAATTTTTGCTCTAAATAGAGCCTAATGTTGGTTTTCCAATAAGTGCATCCAAAAAATCTTCAAAAAGCATCCAAATTCGTCTAATCTTCTAGAAATCGGTCTTGCACCGACATTAGCGTCGTCGACGCTCATTCTGGCATCGTCGGCACCAGTGACCCATGAATTAATTCAGTGCTTTCTGTTAAATGGTGTCGTCGGCGCTGCTGCTAGCACTGTCGGCGTTGCTGCTGGTGTCGTTGATGCTGAGGATATTCTGGCCTCTATTCTATAGTTTTGTGTCGTCGGCGTCCATCTTGGCACCGTCGGCACTGAGTATCTCTTCTAAAATGTCATTTTGACTCAAAATTCAATTCTTTTTTGCTTCCTTATTGCTTCAATTCCTAAAAATCAACAACCTGCAATAAAACATGAAAAATACATTCCTCTAAAGTGCAATATCACAAAAAATGAGTATAAAATATAGGTTTAAATATGCATATATGTTTGATGCATCATGATCTCCTAAACTTAAATGTTACTTGTCCTCAAGTAAATCCTTTACTACATAAAAAAGATGACTCATGGAAAAGAATTTAACTTCTAGATTTCTATATTTGTCTACTAAATACAATAGCATAACTTAAGAAAAATGTAAAATAACTCCAGTTAATACTAAAGGTATAAGAATATCTAGCAGTCAAGTCTAAGATTTTTGATTCTCTATTGTTTTCAAAGAAAATTGCAAATTGTCATATTAAAGCCACTTAGAATATCCATTTGAAAAAGAACTTCATGAAACTTTTTTAGTAAATATGCTAATACTTAATATAAGTTTAGAGAATGTAGCCAAGCCTTCTTTTTAAGTTGATTCAAGTGAAGCCAATTTTTTATTAGGCATCTTCTCAAGCATCTTCTCACATCTTTTTTCTTTTTTTTTTCTTTTCTTTTCTTTTAGAATCATTTTCAATTCTTTTTCTTTTTTGTTCTCTTCTTTTTTTTTATGTGAGGATTACTATATCTGGATTACCATTAATGATTTTGAACTTCACTATCCTCTCCTTAAAGTTAAAATTTTTTTACATTCCTTCACTTTATAAATTTATATTAGCTTTAAAGATTTTTCATAAAGTTTAATTCTTTTCTTCTTACATGAATCTTTAAGATTTTTAATATTTCAAAAATACAAATTCCTTTACTTACAATAGAAAAATATAGACTTATTCTCTCAGACTAAATATCTTAGTCTCTAAAATTAACATTTATTATTGAAAATTTTTACTTAAGTTTACTATATATTTAGAAGCACAAATATAGTTATCTGAAGTTACCCTCTAATACCAAAGGTCGTGTTAAATTTAAAAATTTTGATAATATAGCTAATTGAGGACAAATAAAATTAAATTTCTTTCTTTAAAAAGGAATTTTTCTCCCCCCCCCAACTTCAATTTTTAAAAGATTTTGCATGAAAAACTTACCTGTTGAAGATTTTGATATCAAACATAACTCTGAAATATTACAGGTGCTAATATGAAAAGCTACAAGACTTAAAACATTAAATAACACTTAATACATATAAAAAGTTGCTGAGAAAGAATTAACTACAAATAAATTCAACAAAATACTAAAAACTAACAATAATATTAAAATAATTTCTAATGTAAAAATAGTTTTACAACAATACTGTTCACAATACAACATAACATCTAAAATAAAGCAAAGTATCACACTCTAAAAATAAACAACAACAACAACAATGAAGTACAACCAACTATAAACTAAACAAAAGATCAAACTAAAACGTCACAAGCCATCATCATCTTCTTCTTCTACATCAAAGTTTTGTTGTTGGCATGGGGTAAAGACAGGGTGATTAGGAAACTGAACTGAGTGGTCACCCCTCATGTATCTAATCATCGCATCAACATACGCAACATCATACTCAAACTTCTTCCACCTTGTCAAATCATCATTATGTGCATTTCTGGCCTCCATATTTTTCATTCTGTTTTCCATCCTCAAGATATCTCCCTGTTGGATCATCAGTTGCTCATAAATCCCTGGAGATTAGGTGTACTAGAAGTAGAAGGAATATCCCTGCTCCTACTTCCGGATCTCTATCCAACATGAGATTCATAAGTTTTAATATTTGCAGACCCAATAGGTTTTAGAGGTTCAACCATCTCCTCATTCATTCCAAAATCAACTCCTGCCTGTTCACATAGTATGAAGATCAGGGCAGGGTGTGTTAATCTACCATTAGTCTCAGCCAAAGTAATAGAACGAGTGTTTCTATAAACAATAGAGGCTACATCTATCATTCTCATATGCTGGATACAGAAGTTCAGGATGGATCTATCCTTTATAACCTCGCTATGATAATTTGTTGGTATCATTCTAGTAGATATAAAGTAGTGTCAAGCCTTAGATACTACATTTAACATAGAAAGAGGGAAGTTTACCTTAACATTTTTCTTCACCTTCCAAGCTCCTCTTCCATCAGTAAGAAAATAAATAACTTCATCTAAGGCTCATTTGTAGCAGAAAATGATTTGTACCGATAGCTATATATGTCCTCTAACTGATAAAATTCATTAATTCTTCTTGGAGTAAATTCCAACATTTTTCCACGAACAAAAACGTAATCCTCAGAAGTTTCGTTAAAGTTGGCATAGAACTCCATCACTATACCAATAATAGCCTCTACAGTAAAGTAACAAAAATTCTCCCACTACCGACGAGTGATTAATCTTTCGACTTCTCCACCAGGATTTTTAAATGCTCGATCCAGAATTACTTTCTTAGTTGCAAGCAGACTATTGAGATAAGTGTTAGCCTTGTAGTTGACAAACTTTTGATCATCAAAATCCACTTTCCTCTTTCCTTTGCTCATTCTCGGTGCCATGGTAATCTAAGAAAATTTCAAAATCCAAATAAATTCCTAAAACTTTTAAAGCGCAATGTGGAACGTTCTAAAATTAAATACTATATAAGAGTTCTTCACAAAAGGATTTTCTAAAAAATCTTCCCAAAAATTTCAAAATTTTGAATCTGGGCAATGTAAGATAAATCGTTGGTAGGGGTGTAAACGAACCGAACACGAACGAACAGAGTTTGTGTTCGTGTTCGGTTCGTTTAAAATTTAGTTTGTTTGAAATAAGCTCGTGCTCGAAATTGTTTGTGAAATCACTGTTCGTGTTCGTTTCTTAACGAACGAGCCGAACACGAACTGTTCGCGAACGACGAGCCAGTTTGACATCCCTAATAATAA
>NEWO01000101.1:748575-766970 GCA_003013225.1 Phalaenopsis aphrodite
TATATATATATATATTAGTATATCACTAATATAGCATATTAATATATTATTATTATTAGTTTATTATATATTATAATTATAAAATTTAATGTTTTAAAATATCATAAATTTTTTATATATAATTATTTCAAATTATTTTATATTTCGAACAATAACGATTCGAACACGAACGAACGCATCACTGTTCGTGTTTAGTTCGTTTAACTAACCGAACAAAAAAATTTGTTCACTTTCGTCTCGTTTACTTATCGAACGAATCAAACACAAAATCCTTGACGAACCGAACGCAAACTGTTCGCAAACAACGAGCTTTTTTGACAGCCCTAATCGTTGAGGAAAGTAAAAATTTTTGAGTTCTGCCGAGATTAGATGAAATCCGAACTACTTTTGCCTTCAAATCACCTCAAATCCAAACACTAGTAAGTTCTAGGTGCACAAACCAGAGGTTGAAGGTAACTGAATGGGTAAATATGGTGTTTTTATTGTGCAAATCGCAAAATTTTAAGAGTTCTGGGCGCCCATGATGGCGCCGTCGGCGCCAGTGCAAAAAATTTCATATTCTTCAATTTTCACAATTTCAATTTTCTCTCAATTAACTTCAAAGTCTAATTAGTCTTTTTAAACACTAATATTCATTCTAAAATAATTCAAAAACAAGTATTTTCACAAACAACACCAAACTAACTTTTATATATGAAAATCCAAACTTTTACAAATACACATTTCTAATCATGCTCGCATATACTTAAAACAAACTAAATTATAATTCAGCGTCGAAATCAAGCCACAACATTAGAACACCGACACAAAACTATACACATAATTAAAGTTATAAGAGTTCTAAAGCAAATTAAATTTAACACAATCACATTAAAAACATAATTACTTTAAAATAGTTGAGATTCCAACTTCTTCAATTATTCTACTTCATCTTCATTACTTTCTCCTCCTCTAATATCTCCCATAGACTGGCAATAGATGTACAAATTGTAGAAAAGTTAGTACGAGAATTGATCAGTCAAATTTTCATCGATCCATCCTTTTTTCTTGAACAGCTGCACCAAACCTGCTTCAATTTATCCAATATGATCAAAGTTTTCATTCATCCTCCAATCCAAGTGATCAAAAAGGAAGTTAAGATTTCCTCTTGCATTCATAATACTTTGAAGTTCT
This sequence comes from Phalaenopsis aphrodite, assembly GCA_003013225.1. NCBI lineage: Eukaryota > Viridiplantae > Streptophyta > Magnoliopsida > Asparagales > Orchidaceae > Phalaenopsis > Phalaenopsis aphrodite. The sequence goes on from NEWO01000101.1 coordinate 749,749, forward strand.
CTTTTGATTTTCTTTATTTTCTTGTCTAAAGCTATTGAACTTCCAACTATATAGGGAATTAATGGTGTTCCAAGATAATATCCAATACTTCATTTCCATTCCCAATATAATTTTCATCAATAGGAATCATGGGCTCCCAGTGTAATAATACTTTCTCCCAACTTTCATATGGCACTCAAGATTGACAGCAAAGTAAGAAAATTATAGAACGATGCCTCAATCCATATATAGGTCCATTCATAATAATACACATAATATATTTGAAAATAATTGATCCCATATTAATGGGCTTTCCTATTTGAATGCAATAGTTTAAAATTGCACTTTCTTTTGTAACTATACTAATCTTCATGGTAGGGATTAATTTTGTAGAGATGAAGAAATGTCATTGTTTAGATATTGGGTTAAGAAGTGAAGCGGAGAAACTAATGTATCCCTCATCTCTGATTTCCCAATTATTATTTTCATCCATAAAAAAACTGGTATACATCTTGCATCATATCTCTCGTTGGGATAAAATTTGTATAATGACAGATTGACACATTTTATATCATATACAAATCATTAATTCGTGGCATAGTAAATTGTACAGTTTTACCTTAAACGAAGACGACTCCTTGGGTAATTTCATGTAAGTTAGCATAGAATTCCTTTACCAGAGGTACAACTACAGCGGTAGTGTAGCATAGAACTTTCCAACGTCTCTGTACTATGATTTTCTCAATCTGTGAACTTGGATTACTCAATCTATGATTGACAAAGCCTCTCTCCTTGACAAGTCTCTTCTTCGTGATGACTTTATCATATAATCTCTGCGCGAAAAAAATGATAAACTTTCTTCTATTGAAAACTCCATACCTTAAATTATTTCTAGAATTGGAAGCCATGGATTTTGAAATTTGGAGGTTTCTGGTTGTCCAAGGCCGTTTTCAGGCCTTTAAAAACACCTCTCGATGGTTATTTCGAAGTGCAATTCCACCAAAGTCTGCCAATTCATTCCTGAATGCACGAAACTGCTAAGGACGCTGTCGGCCCTCCCTTTGGAACTATCAGCACCATGGCTTGGGTAGATGGACGCAGTCGGCGCTAGAGGCCAATATTGTGTCGCTTCTTTTTTTTTGTTAAATTCAATTCTAAATTTTCTTCCAATACCAATATTTATCTTAATTTATGATATATAGAATTGTGTAGGATTCAAAAAATATTATTATTTCCTAATATATAAAATGCTTATTAAACAAAATAGTAAGATATTTAGATATATAAATAGATATATATGGGTTGTCTCCCACAAGTGCTTAGTTTAACGTCGTCCACCCAACGTACCATTGTTTAATCAGGATGACTCAACATCAAAAATTTTTTTAAATTGAGGCATGTGGCCTTCATAATAATGTTTCAATCGATGCCCTTTAGATATCTTTCCAGTTTTAGGATCTTTAATAACTACAGTTCCATAGTGATAGAATTTAATCACATTGAATGGTCCTAACCATCTAGATTTCAGTTTTCCTGGAAATAATCTCAATCCAATATTATATAATAGAACTTTTTGTCCAGGTTCAAATTTCTTTTTAATAATCTTCTGATCATGCCATGTTTTCATTTTCTCTTTATATATTTTTACATTATCATATGCATCATTTTTAATCTCCTCAAGTTCATTGAGTTGCACAACTCCTATATCTTCCTCCATATCTAATACGATAAAGTCTGCAGAAAAAAATAAATTTATCCACTTTTACTAATACATTTTCTATAACTCCTTTAGAATAAGTTATTTTTCTCTCCTAAATCTAAACGTTTAAAAATCGATAGAGGCATAAGATTGATAGTTGCTCCTAAATCACATAAGGCTTTTCCAAAAAAAACTTTTCACCAATAGCATGAGGTGTAGTAAATCTACAAGGATCTTTTAACTTTTCAGAAAGATTTTTTTGAATAATAGCGCTACAGTCTTCACTGAGTGCAACGGTCTCATGATCTGAAAACTTCCTTTTCTTGTTCAGTATATCCTTCATAAGTTTCACTTAACTTGGATTTTGTTCCAAAGCCTCAATGAAAGGAATATTTATCGTTAAATTTTTAAGAATTTTCAAAATTTTTATAAATTTTTTATCTTTATTCTTCTGCTTCAATAGTTGAGGAAACAGAGGTAGTGATTTTTTTAAAGAAACTTGCATTAGCTCATTTTTATTGTGATCACTTTCAATCTCTTCCTTCTCCTCCTCAACTTTAGTTTCTCTTTGGATTCTTGTTTCTACTTTTTTTCCACATTCTAATTGAATAGCTTTAATTTGCTCCTTATTTTGATCTTTTGGATTAACTTTCACAGTACTCGAAAGAATTCCTGAAGGCCTAATACTAAATGCAGTAGCAATATGTCCTAATTGAATTTCAATATTTCTAATAGTATCCCCTTGATTTTATATTTAATTTCCCATGTTCAAAATTACTTCTTCCATCGTCAACTTCTTTTCCTTAATTTGTGGTTTAGGGCTAGAGTTAAATTCAGGAGGATAATAAGGTTGATAGTTAGGATTTCCTTTGTTGTTTGAATTTTTTGAAGGATTCACCAAATTGCAGTAATTATTCCAACTAAAATTAGGATGATTTTTCCATCCAGGGTTATAATAATTAGAATGGGGATTGTTATTTTCATTATTTATAACATTCAAATTTTCATAAGATCATTGAGTATCAATTATCTGTTATAGTGAATTTTCCTCTAATATTAGTGGTATTTGAGAATAGTTCACTCCAATTTGATCAATCTTTTTCGATATAGCATCAATTTGAGATGCTAAAATAGACATTACATCATAATCATGAATTCTAGCTACTCTCTTAAGATTTACCATTTAGAGGTCATTGAAAATTTTTAGTAGTCATTTCCTCTATTAAAGAGTATGCTTTATCAAAAGGTTTTGACATTAGTGATCCACCTGCAACAACATTTATAATATATCTCAGTGATCATACTAATCCATTGTAAAAAGTTTAAATTATTAACGAATCTGCTAAATCATGGTGTGGACATTTTCTAATGAGATCTTTAAATCTTTCTCAGGCTTTATATATTGATTCCCCTTCAAACTGACAAAAAGATGTAATATCATTTCTAAGATTAGCAGTTTTCCAGGGTGGAAAATATTTAGCCAAAAATTTTTATGATAATTCTCCATAAGTTCTGATAGATCCAGGTGCTAATGAATTTAACCAAGCTTTATCTTTTTCCCTTAATGAAAAAGAAAAAAGTCTAAGCCTAACAACATCATTAGACACTCTATCATATTTAAAAGCAGCACATATTTCAAGAAAACTAGCAAGATATAAGTTAGGATATTCAGTAGGTGTTCCTCCAAACTGATTATTTTGCACAATTTGGATAATAGTAGGTTTGAGCTCAAATGAATTATCAACAATATCAAGATTTTGAATAGTCAAGTGAAGTTCATATGTTGTAGGATTAACAAAATCTTTAAAAGTCTTTGTCGATTTTCATTTATTTGACTATCTAAGTTATTTGCCATTTCGTTTAAATTTTTAATTTCTTTTTGTTGTTTTTGAATTTTTCTAATAGTATATTCTAATTTTGAATCGTAAAGTACTAAACCTTCAGATCCAATATTTCACATAAACAAATATAATAAGCAAAGAAAATTTCTTAAAAATACTCTTAACTGTATATTTATTTCTTTGGATTTTTGGTTTTATTATTTTTACATTTTTATATTTTATAGTTATTGCTAAATTACTTAATTTACCAATCTATTTAATTTACCATTACCTTCCCCAGCAACGGCGCCAAAAACTTGATCTCGATGATATAGTTGTGCAAAATATATAAAGTTGACTCCGCTTTAGAACACTACCAAAAAATTGATGTGTTATTTTAAGAATAAGAAATTTAAGCAATATATGTAGGGATTCTACGTAAGTATACTTATTGTTATCAAGTAATATATGACTTTCTGTTTAAACCTCAAATATCGATCCCACTAGGAATGTTTAAATTTGATATGACAAATTAACTAGGAAATTCACAGCAATAAAATAAAATTATTGTCAGTAATTTTGAATATTTGATGTACTATCAAAACTAAATTATTAACTACTAGCAAAACTGAAATGCAAAGTTTAAACAATAACTGCCAAACCATGTTTATGTGATGAAGTTATCTAACATGAAAAAAACATCTTTCCCAATACAATGAGTTTTTGGTAAAATGAGATGAGATAATTGGTCTAAATATGTATTGTGCCAAATAGGAGCAATTTTAATTCTCTATCATGATTCAGTGTTATAGAGAATCATTGGCTAATCTCAGGTTCAGTCCCTAAATATGTGGTTAGGATGAGAGGATACTGTCTCTCACTCTAGAGCTCCGACTTCCCTTCCTCTGAAGGCTAATGCTTGCTTTAGTTCTTAAACACTAAGACCAAATTGGGGATTTTAGTCTATCACCCTAAAATTTCCAATTCTACACCCAACAATGTTTATTTCCCTATTTATTTGCACTTAATTCTATAAACAAAATACTTCTAAATGGAATTAAATGTGATTCTCACTCTATTATAGAACTCATACTCCATTTCTCAGATCATATGTTTCACAACATATTTTAACATTTTAATTGGCCAGATTGAAAGTAAATTAAGAAGGGAGTTGAAAACCCATCACAATTTATTTTATATTTTAAAATTGACACTTTCAAATTATCTCTTCATTTCACCATATCTCAGAGTTGGGAGAAATATAAAGAAAATTACTCAGAATTCATGAGAAATATACAACAAAACACAAATTTTATATATAAAAGAAAGTTCATACAACAATATTAAACAAACAACACTTATCTTAAACTCTTTCTCAAAGCAAATCCCTTATAGCCTCTCTTGGACTCTTTCTCTATTTACAATACTCTTGATTCTCTCTGAGAAGTTGTAGAAATAAGAAATCTCTCACTTCTCTCCCTCTCTAATAACTCTTACAAAAGAATTCTCACTTAAACTCACCACAAAAGCTCAAAACACTAAAGAAAATAAATGACTAATGGACTTTAAGTGGTTGGGGGGAGTGGAAGAGATTTTTTTATCAATTTTCACTCTAAATACAGTCTAATGTCAGTTTTCCAATAGGTGCATCCAAAAACTCTTCAAAAGCATCCAAATTTGTCGAATCTTCTAGAAATCAGTTTGGCACCAGCATTAGCGCTGTCGTCGTCAGTGGCCTGTGAATTATTTCAGTGATTTATATCAAATGGCGTCGTCGGTCCTGCTACTGGCACCATCGACACTGAGGATATTCTGGCCTCTGTTCTGTAGATTTGCACTGTCGGTGTCCATCCTGGTGCCGTCGGAGCCGAGTATTTCTTCAAAAATGCCATTTTGACTCAAAATTCCATCATTTTTGCTTTCGTTTTTTGCTCAAGTCCTAAAAATCAACAACCTACAATAAAACATAAAAATATCTTCCTTTAAAGTGCAATATCACCAAAAATGAGTATAAAATATAGGCATAATATGCATATAATTTTGGTGCATCATATGTGAGTGGAGGTGCGCAGCTTGGCTAGAAGTGTGAGTGAATTGCTCTTGTATGAGCTGACCACATGTGGAGTTGCTGGCATGCAAGCACGCAATTTAATGCACTTGCACATAGTTACACCCGGCTGCACGCATTTTTTGGTAGGTGAGCGCAAGGGCACCGACGCACGCTTGTTTGAGCACGTGGGCGATGAAGTTTTTTGTGAGGAATTTCAATCTTTTTATAATATTATATTTATTATTATATTTTTTTAACTATTTTTTTTAATTTAAATGCCATGATTTATGCATTATTGACTCATTCATGGAACCTAAGCAATATTGGTGTCTTTCCTAAGTAAAATTGACATTCCAAACAAGCTCGCGCAGTCCATTCTGTCATTCGAGGTCACCTAAATAAATTTATCAATGATCAATCCAATTTAAATTTGATCACATGTGACATGGAAAATGAGATCCGTCGGTCTGATCAAAGTCGTTCGAAAAAAACATAATGCATTCAACATGATTCCACGATGGACTAGCCTTCACCTATGCAACAGCTAGAGTGCAGCAAAATGTTTTTTGTCTGTGTGCCCCTCAATGCACATAGGAGGATCTTAAATGAATTGCAGCATAGGAGTCAATAAATGCAATAAGCACAGTTCTATAGTGCTTGTACAAGCATCATATGCATGTGACATCAAAAATTGATGCCAACAACAATGTACTTTAAAAAATTAATCGCACATGGGAGTTCATTTATTGATCTCATTTTTTATCACATAGGACTTGCACGAAAATTTTCCATTTGTCTGGTACAACCACATTCGCCAAAATTCTAATTGCCCTTTTTTTGGCCTAGCGGGGCACACCAGGCTTTGGAGTGACCACACCCAGAAGTATCTTGGCATGGGCCTAGCTTGGGCATGATCACGCCCAAATGCTTCCTGACATGGTCACGCCAGCCCTGAGCATGACCATGCCCAGGTACGTATTGAAGCGGCCACTCCACGTGATCACTTCGTTTGACATGCCAATGATATATGGCCTTTGTCTACAGATCAGATCACAAACTATCGCTCCATTTTGTTGACAGTAATTCATGGCCTATTAATAGTTTGATTCATCTCTATCGTTGATGTGTCATCTAATTCAACAACCAATAACCATCTAAAACCGCCTTCTTTAGCCTGTAAATAGGCAGTTATCCACTCTCCGAGACACACTAAAACTCACATTCACACTCAGACACACTCTTTGAGAATCTCCACTCTTCGGCACTTACCTCGGACAACCCGAAAAGAGGAAGAAGGAAAGCATTCCTCCACCGAGCTTCCTCATCCAGTCAACCTCCTTCTCCTGGTAAGCTTTCTGCTTGCTTGCTTTTAATTTAGGTATTTTCTTTAATTTTTAAGTTTTTAGTTGATTTTAGTTCAGATTAACCAACTTAGTAGCCTTGGATTATGCTTGGGTTTGGGCTCGACTTAAGTCAACTAGACACAGCCTAACCTTAACCTCCCTAAAACTATTCTAACCTAGCCCAATCCTCAAACCCAACCTAACCCAATCCTTAAACCAATACCCTAAACTAAAACCTAAATCTAAACATAACATTAAAACCAACCCAACCTAGGTCTAACCTAACCAATGCTTAACCTTAGACCTAACCTAACCTAGGTTCAACCCGGACTCAACCTTAGACCTAACCTAACTTAGGCTAACCCACACCCGACATTAGACTTAGTCCAACTTAGGTCTAACCCAAACCCAACATTAGACCAAACCCAACTTAGGTCTAACCTAACCTAGGCTTGAACGAAGACCTAACCCAACCTAGGTCTAACTCAAACACAACCTTAGACGTAACCCAACCCGGTTTGACCCAGCATAACTCAGGTCAAACCTAAATCAAACCTAAGCCAACTCGAGTCAACCTAGCTTAATCTGGGTTAAACCAAAATCAAACCTAAGCCAACCCAAGTCGACTCAACTTAACTCGAGTCAAACCCAAATCAAAGCTAAGTCACCCAAATAAAACCCAACTTAACCCAAGCAATTCTATGTCCAACCCAGACCCAAATCAGCTAATTCATTTCATACCTTAACTCAATTTTGAGTTTTCTTAAGCTGTAAATTTAACATACCTCATCTCAAGCCCAAGTCTAATCCAAGGCTAAAGTTTGTGTTATTTTATGTTTTTTATTTCATGTTTTTTTTTAAGTTATTTTATGTTAAAAAGCCAATAGAAAAGAAGAATATAACCCAAGAAGATCAAATATAAACCTTAGGTTAACTACGACACCAAACCAAGGGTCATACACTTACCAAGATTTGTTTGAGTTTAGAAGCTTAGGTTAGTTTAGGTACCCTAGTTAGTGCTAAGGACTACGATATGCCAAACAATAAACCTACCCCTTGAGACTAGAGAAAATACCTTAGAATGAAGTAAACCATGATTATTGAAGAAGATATTTCAGACTGCTTCAAAATTATGAATCCTTTATGTTATGAAATTCAAGGGAGATCTTTGGTTTTGAGGTTTGTCATAGTAAATGGATACCAACATTCCCAGGATGATGGAAAGTCATGGGCATCATGATCGTAGACATTGTTTCTAAAGTCTAGGTTAGTCTGCCTATAGAATTCATTATTGAATTTATGGTTCCATTTCTCATCAAGAAATTATTTCCTACCTGACTCTATCCTCATCTTAGAGTTCTAATCATTTATGTCAGTCAAATCCAGCATCTCTAATCTATCTTATGATTTCACTTGATTAGTTCAACTCATCAGAACATTTCAAAGCTATCTTAAAATTTTATTCCATGTTTTGGGCATTTCCCATGACACACCATCATCGAATTGTAATTCCCATCTCCATAAACTTAATTCTTCTAATTTGGACCCTCCATTCCAATTATGGAAGTTCGATCACTTGCAATTTGGCTCTTTACATTAATCAAGAGTTTTCTTTAGTGATCAAAGCTCAAAAAAAGTAATTAACTAAAAGGAATTTTCTTGTAGGGAACAAGAGCCCATAATTAAAATAAATAATATCTTACACCTATAAGATAAGTGAAGAATCTTGACTATGTAGATCCATAAATTCTAAATATTTCCCTCTTTTGAATTATTGATTCCATTCTAAAGTAATACTTCTTTCTTTCAAGATAATATTTTTTTTAATGTCGTATCCCTTCATATAGATAGAAATCTTTTGAAATCTATGGTGGCTAACAACAAAAAATAAAAGAAAAACTCACCATTCTCAAATTTCATCATCTCATAAATATTCATTAATGAACAGAGAGATATAAGACAACTTTAATTGAGAGTTTTTTAAAGAGCAATTCTTGAGATATAATTAATAATGAGAGAGGCCCATCATAAGGATATTAGATCCCAGAATAAAATAAATGTTGTATTACGCCCATAAGTTAACAAAAATATCCTAGTTTCACTGATCCATAAATCACAAAGATTTTCCTCATTCGAATGATTAGATCCATTCTTTGGTAATATTTCTATTCGTTAAGATAGTATATTATTCTTCAAGTGTTGTATCCGATCATTTAGATAAAAATCTTTCAAGGTTTATGGAGACTACCAACAACACATAAAAATCCCATCATTCCTATCATCCTGAGGTGGCTCGTTGTCTTCTTATCTAGGTTGTTGGCTATCGTTTGGCCTCCACCCATCATCATGAGAGGCCCTCTTCTATGAGTAATGTTTGGGTTGTTCTTTGTGGTGTGCTCCTCTTCTTGTTGGTGGCATGCTTTCATACTCACCGTACAATTTATGATGTTGAATCTAAATATGACCTATGGATCACTCCTAAGGTATATAGTATGGAAAGGATGACAGTTCAAATTGGATGTTACAGGTTATTATGGTACTTTTTCACATTTTTAATCAAATCTGACACCCTTTTATATTCATAAACGACATTGACAAGTTTCATATTCATAACTGCTCTTATCGTTCAGTCAGCTATAAAGCTTTGGCCGGTTAAAATACGTTCAATTAGTCGAAAGTTCATCTGCCCTCTCAATGGAATCTTGAGTAGAGGCTTTCCTATCATTAGGGTGAATTTGGATTATCAGGCAGAGGGTGTTTCACGGTAATCTTACAGACAACTCTTCTTATGCAAGGTGGATTTCTTTGAGATTTGTGCAATCATATTTTTGATGTACCACATAGATAGTTATATGTGTGTGTGTGTTCTCAATGGAATCTTGAGTAGAGGCTTTCCTATCATTAGGGTGAATTTGGATTGTGTGTGTGTGTGTGAATTTAAGAATGGTGAGCCAAAATGTCAATATATGTTTTCTTTCAGTGAGAAATTACACCCTCAAATACTGTCTGAGGTAAGTGTGAAATAAAGTCCACATTTTCTGTGAAAAAAGTGTATTCACTTTTTTTAAATTTTTTATTAAAACAGTGATGTTTTCAATATTATATGAATCAATTGGATAGCATAATTAAAGAAAAAAATATTTAAGTGTTAGATATGTAAATAAATAAGAATTAAGTGGTAAGTAGGTAAATGCCTCCTTTTTTCTAACTATTAAATTTTGCTTACCTGAGACAGTATTTGAGGTAAGTGAGGATAAAAATAAGAGCTTTTGAGCCTATAATAATATTTAAATTTTCATGATCACAATTAAATATTCCTTTCACCTATTAAAATTTAACACATAATTATAAAAGGCATTTAAGCAAGAAAGTGAGGATAAAAATTTTTTTAATAAAGAAAAATTAATTATCACCTTAGGGTCTGTTTGGGGCAGCTTGTGCGTTTCAGGATAAGCTGCTTATCCTGAAACGCGGCCCGCGGGCCGGCCGCAGGGGTCGGCCCGCGGCCTGCGTTTAGTGTAAAAACCCAAACGCAGTTTCGGATAAGCTGGCGAAAAGCGCGAACCAAACGGTATGGCGGCGTTTTGAAAACGCCGCCCGCACTTATAAGCTGCCCCAAACGGGCCCTTAGTCAAGTCATTAAATTTTGCTCTTATTAAGTAAACATATTTTTTAAATATCATTTAAGATCATACTAAAAATTAATTAATTAAAAGTCCCAATAAATATGATTTTAAAATCTTGTAATAAAATGATAAAAATAAAAAATAGGCCAAGCAAATCTTCTTAGAAGTTTGTGGGCATTTATTACAAAAGGTTATGTGCTCAACAAAATTCTAGAGATTTTAAAACCATAAAAATTAATCATAATAGCTTTCTATAACAATTTTTAGATCTCCAAAAATTACATTATAGGCCTAATTCCTCCCAAAAATGCCGTTTCCATTGTCCATTTTCTGCTGCCTCCACGAAGTTAACTAGGTAAATTATCATTAATAATAAAGAATGGCAATGAAAAATACATTGAAAAGGAAGCCTAATAAAATCGATTTCTTCTATGACTTGTATTCTGAAAGAAGAAGATACTGCTGTTCAAAATGAGGGGGTTTCAAAGCCAATTTGAGCAGCATAAGTCTTACCCAGAATCAACACGGCAAACATAAATGGTGCATGCAACTTTCCAGGCTTAATCATCCGCATGTTCGTACTCGATTGGAGCCAGTAAGAGCAGAGAAAAACTCGTAAAATGGTCGTAACAAATGAAATCTAAGGTAAAAGAGGTGCGAGCTGTACGCTGACTAGATCGCCAAGAGCTCCACGGACATCCATCTGTAGAACATTTGCTATGCATTAATTGAAACTAGAAATATCATCTTTTCCAATAAAGTAAGAATAAGTATATTCACAGATTAGATGATTATGATAAGTTGATAACGAATTCCATAGCAGGAAAAGGACCAACAAGAAGGGTTAAATTCAATTTGCAAAAGTAAATAGAATTCAAGATACAAAAAGCCGTAGAGGAAAATAGCATTAGCTTGAGCCATTATAAAAGAAACATATTTTTGCTATAGCAACAAGGTTAAATTCATTATATGCAACTAAGCAAATGCCATGTCCATTCTAGTCGCAAGAGTAGACCAACATGTGAGGACTTAAAATTTGCTCCGAGTAGTTGTGGCATACCACGCAATCAACAATTTGCATGTCCGATTTGTCATAAAATTGATGCTGTGTTATGTAAATATAGTATGCATAGTTCCTAGAATTATGTCCACTATAATAACCATCCCAGGCTCAAATGAACAAATAGAACACAAGAAATAAATAAATATTTTCCTCCTAAATAAACTATAGGCAACTACCATTAGAGATCCAATCTAGGCAAGAATATATGTTTGAGCATCAAGATGACTGCGCAATTATGGAATCATATAGATGCATATTTTGCGGGCTTACTTACCTGATCACAACACACGAGCTTTGTTATCAGAGGATAGAACTCTCTTAGATGCCTTTTAAATACTTGGCTGTCCATGAGACACATGCCTTTGAGTACCTGGGGGAACAAAAACTCTTAGCCGTCGCACACATCCGTGGCCTTTTTAATAGAGGCAGAATGAATATAACAGTAATTGGTATAAGTTGGCATGTATTTTATGAAATCTAGTAGCATGTAGTGCTTGAGGACCAAAAGGGTGCTGATTATTGTTGCAGATATTACAATTGATAGCAAAATCAGATCAGCTATCTAAAGCATTGAAAACTGAAGGGATCGCATTATAGACTGTTATTTCTTCTGTACTCGGCAAATAAACTGCTTTAAAGTAAAGCAACCAGTGTTGTCTAGGGGGAAAATAAAGTTAATACTAGCAGGAACTATATTTACATATTCAGATTGATGCAGTACAAGAAACCAACTACAAGTTCTAAGTATTAGTCCTTGTTTGGATTAAAATAGAAATTTAGGTTGCCATTTATTGTCTATCATGGTTTTTCATAAATTTTCTAGTAATAATTATCAGGTTCATGATATTGGCCAAACTTAGCTTGCATCGAATTTAGAAAAATGGGCACAACTTGTTGACACAAAACAAAGGCTAACTCTAACTATTAACTCAAGTGACATGAACTATTGTGCAATATACAGGCATTCCACTTCTCATTTTTCACAACACATGGAAGCAAATAGAAGTATTCATGGAAGCAAATAGAAGTATTAAAACTCCAAAACCAAATGATAAGAGAAGAAATGAAAGCGAGTCTCGTGATCTAAGGAAACAGAAGCACGAAAATTATTTGTGCCTTATTTTGGTACAATAAGAAAGCTCTCTCAAAAAGTTGTCAACAGTTGTACCGAACACCAAAGAATTTGCTTCCAACCAAACACAACAAATTTGCAAGAAATCTAAGATCTTACTTTTCAATTCAATGATTTTTACATGCCTCAATATTCCAATTTATAATCACAATATTCTCAAAATTGACAATTTTCTTGTATTAAAAAAAACATCCCAAGCATATACTTTCTCAAAACCTTTACTCAGTTTCAGTAAATCACGAGAGTGAATAGCATAAGCCTGTAACAAAAATGGCAATCTCATGATTTCCAATCAGCTACAGTGACATGGGCGTAATAGGGAAGCCGTGCAAAATATCTTGGCTTTCTTCGTTTCGACCGAACCAATCCAGACCTGGGAGGGCCGATCGACCCTTCTACCATTGTTTGGCACCTCCTTTTCAAAGGGGGATCCAATCCTAGTTATCTAGCGTTTATATATATTTCCTTTACCTTAGATTTTCAGCTTTTGTTCTGTTTTCTATCAAGACAGCAGTTGACGTCTCCAATTCTCCCTCCTAGGGCTGTATCTAAAGGCGAGAAAGTGCCCCGGCTATAACTAATCCTAAAGTAGTGTGTATCGCTAGTTCCCTACTCACCGCAACCCTACCTGCACAGCTACCATCCCCTCTCCAGCCGGCCACCCCTTCTAACCCCTTTCTGGCCGCTTCCTTGCTACCTGCTCTCAGCCAAGTTTGAGTCCAGCCCTCTTGCCTGCTGTCTACAGCCCTTAACCTGCCTACCCGCACGTCATGGGTCGGCCCTCCTCCTTGTCAACCTAGCTTCTAGCCACCTTTAGAGTCATATTTTTCAGGAAATAATATTTATTTGTTTATTGTGATAGGATTAACTCCAGTATCATTTGGTATTAGAGCAAGCATAATCCTAATCCTATTCAAGGGTTTCTGGGATATGCCCACACCCACCCTATCTTCATTCAAAATACATAGACAGACAGATAGGTAGTAATATAAATCTACTAATCTTCAGACTCGGTACTAGATTCTCCTCTGAGATCACCTATTGATTGCACATAAATGAAGAGGTTGTAGAAGGGTCGGAATGGAAACTCTTCAGTGGAATCCTCTTCTATTATCTTCATCCTCCTCATCAGTCGTATCAAGCTATCTTCTAAATGTCCAGAGCGATCAAAATGTTACTTCATCCTCCAGTCTAGATGATCGAAGAAATCAGAGATATTATTAATTGAATTCATGACATTTTGTACTTCCTTTTCTAATTTCTTGATTCGGCGCAGGATCACCACTTGTCAGGAATTAAGGGTTGAACTGACAATGAATTCTAAGATGATTGATCTACTATAATGGTCATGTCATTTTCATCTTCAAAAGCTGGGAATCTCTCAGTCGGGTCCAAAGGCTTCCAAGGTAGCAGTACATTTTCCCAATTTTCATAGGACATTTGGAACTGACTACAAAGTGAGAAAATTATGGAGGGGTGTCCAAGCCCATAAGTTGATCTATGAACGATCAGACCCAAAACCGACTTCACAATTATTGATCCAAGGTCGATTGACAGTCCCCTTTGGATACAGTAATTCAAAATGGCACTTTCTTTAGAAACTTTATCAATCTTCATTGTCGGTAATAGTTTTGCAGAAATGAAAAAGTGTCAATGTTTCTAAACGGGATTTAGGAGTGTCGCAGAAAAACTAACATACTTGTTTTCTCTTGTTTCCCAGTCGTCAGTTTCGTCAGTTAAATATTGGTAAATTTCATTCATCTGGTTTCTCATTGGGACGAAATTGGAATAGTGCCGACATGAACATTTTCGATCATGTATAATTCGTCGATCCGTGCAGGAGTGAAAGTGATCCATCTTCCTCGCACATAAACAACTCCCTGGTTGATTCTGTGTAAATTTGCATAGAATTCTTTTACCACAGGAACCACCACGGCGGCGGTAGTGTAGCACAACACTTCTCATCTTCGCCGCATTATCGTTTCTTCAATATTCATCATGAGATTATTCAATCCACGATTTACGAATCATCGTTCCTTAATCAATTTTTTCTTCGTCAGTAACTTGTTGAAGATTCGCTGCGCTTCCGCACTAATAAACTTTCGCCGATTGAAAACTTGCATTCTGGGATTATCAGGGGAATTGAACGCTATAAGAATGAGATTGGTGGAGTTTCACTTCACTTTTTGAGGGAAAATATGAACTAAGAATCAAATTTTTGAGTTTAAAAAGATTATTCCCGCCCAAAAACCGCCAAAAACCGCCAAAATTCGCCATTTGAACCCAAGTAACTGCCATTTCGCCAGTCTCGCCGTCGGCGGGGTCGAGGGTGCCTTCGGCGAGCCTCTGTATTAATTTTGCCTAGACTCTCGGGAAAAACCCGCCGTCGGCGACGTAGAGGGCGTCGGTGGCGGCGTCGAGGGCACCGTCGGCGCCCAAGGAAAAATTTTCACAATTTTCGCTCTGATCTGAATGCGTTACAATTTTTTTCTATGGATCCAATTTTTAAGATGTTTCAAGGGTAAATAAGAGTAGTAGAACTTAATACTACCACATACTAACGATAATTTCAAATACAAACTACTATAATCGTGATAAAAGTAAAGATAAATATGGGTTGCCTCCCATAAAGCGCTTGATTTAACGTTGTCAGCCCGACCTATTCAGGTGTTATTCAGATTGACTGATCATTAAACCTCTTTAAAATTTGGTCTTTTACCCTCATAATATGATTTTAATCTGTGTCCATTTACTTTAAATCTATTTCCCATCTTCTGATCTTCAATTTCAACAGCTTCGTAAGTGTAAACTTGAGTCACAGTAAATGGTCCTAATCAACGAGACTTCAATTTCACAAGAAATAACTTCAGCTTAGTGTTGTAAAGTAAAACTTTTTATTCCGGTTCAAAGTTCTTATGGATAATTTTTTCTTATAAATTTTGTCGTTATCATAAGACTCATTTCTTAGTTCTTCCAATTCATTTAGTTGAAACACTTTTAGCGTCAATCTCTGAATATATTTATTTTTAAAATGGGATCCCCCGTCAGTGATAATCATTTTAAGCATTCCATATCTAGTGAAAATATTTTTGATTAAAAAACTTGAAACACTTTTAGCGTCACAACGAGGTAAAGCTTGTGCTTCAATCCACTTAGAAATGTAGTCCACTGCAATTAATATATATAAATTTCCAAATGAAGGAATAAATAATCCCATAAAATCTAATCCCTAAACGTCAAAGATCCCAACTTCTAACATGAAATTTAAAGGCATTTCATTTTTTCTAGATATATTGCCCACTCTTTACCATCGATCACAAGTTTTTATGTATCCATAAACATCTCTAAAGATAGTAGGCCAATAAAATCCAGCTTTTAAAATTTTATAAGCAGTTTCATCAATCCCAAAATGTCTTCCAAATTCAGAATCATGACATTTCTGAATGATTAGCTCAGTTTCTTCATAAGGTACACATCTTCTCATAATCAGATCCTTACATTGTTTATATAAATAAGGTTCATCCAAAAAATATGCTTTTGCATTATGAATGAATTTCTTTTGTTGTTGCAATGTCAGCATAAGTGGCAAAACATCACTTACAATATAGTTAACAATATCAGCATATCATGACATTTTCCACTCATTAATATTATAAAGTTGTTCATCAGGGAAACTGTCTGTAATTTCATTATCAGTGTCAGATGATTCTTGGTTTTCTAATCTTGACAAATGATCAACAATTTGATTATCAGTTCCTTTTCTATCAATAACAACAAGATCAAATTATTGCATCAAAAGTATCCATCTAATCAACATTTGTTTAGCATCCTTCTTTTGCATCAGATATTTAATCGCAGAGTGATCAGTATGCACAACACATTTAACTCTAATTAAATAAGATCTGAATTTATCTAAAGCATACACAATGACCAATAACTCTTTTTCAGTAACAGTATAATTAATTTGTGCATCATTAAGAGTTTTACTAGCGTATATAACTTTAAAAATTTTTCATACATTTGTCCAAGGACAGCTCCAATAGCATAATCATTAGCATCACACATCAGTTCAAATGGTTTTTCCCATTTAGGTGAAACTATAATAGGGGCTGTTAATAACTCAAAGACATTTAAACAACTTTCAGTAAATTCAAATTTCTTGTCATTTTCTAAAAGTTGGCATAGAGGTTTGGTAATTTTTTAAAAATCTTTAATAAACGCCTGTAAAATCTAACATGTCCAACAAACTCCTAACATTTCTTACATTAGTAGGAGGTGTTAGTCTAGATATAACTTGAATTTTTGCAGGGTCTGTTTCCATACAATCTTCTGAAATTTTATGCCCTAACACAATTCTTCATTTTTGCAACCCTACCTGCATAATCACTAGCATCACGCATCATCCAAATTAGTTTTTTCCCATAACTCTAAAACTTTTTCAAGATAATTTAATCATGCGTCAAATGATGTTTCAAATACAGAGAAATCATCCATAAATACAACTTTTTCA
>NEWO01000101.1:767225-804620 GCA_003013225.1 Phalaenopsis aphrodite
CAAGATAATTTAATCATGCGTCAAATGATGTTTCAAATACAGAGAAATCATCCATAAATACAACTTTTTCAAGATAATTTAATCATGCGTCAAATGATGTTTCAAATACAGAGAAATCATCCATAAATATTTCCAATCCATCGTCAATTAACTTACTAAATATGGACATCACACATCTCTGAAATGTTACAGGTGCATTACATAAAAATCTTTAATAAACGCCTCTAAAATCTAACATGTCCAACAAACTCCTAACATTTCTTACATTAGTAGGTGTTAGTCTAGATATAACTTGAATTTTTGCAGGGTCTGTTTCCATACAATCTTCCGAAATTTTATGCCCTAACACAATTCTTCATTTTTGCAACCCTACCTGCATAATCACTAGCATCACGCATCATCCAAATTAGTTCTTTCCAATAACTCTAAAACTTTTTCAAGATAATTTAATCATGCGTCAAATGATGTTTCAAATACAGAGAAATCATTCATAAATACTTCCAATCCATCGTCAATTAACTTACTAAATATGGACATCATACATCTCTGAAATGTTGCAGGTGCATTACATAATCCGAAAGACATTCTTCGAAAAGCAAAAGTTCTAAAAGGACTAGTAAATGTTGTCTTTGCTTGATCCTTAGGAGCAATAGGAATTTGATGGTAACCGATATATCCATCTAAAAAATAAAAATATTTGTGCACAACAAGTCTATCTACTATTTGATCTAAAAAGAGTAAAGGGAAGTGATCTTTCCTGGTGGCAGTGTTTAATTTTCTATAATCAATGCAAATACGCCACCCAGTAACTTGTTTGATAGGTAATAATTCATTATTTTCTTTTGTTTCAACAGTCACTCATGCTTTCTTAGGAACACAATGAATTGAACTTACTCACACACTATCTGAAATAAAATATATAATTCCAGTGTCTAACCATTTCAAAATTTCCGTCGTAACTACTTTTAACATCGGATTTAATCTCCTTTGTGGATCAACTCTTGGTATATATTGTTCATCTAATATAATTCTGTGCATACAAATTAAAGGACTGATTCTCTTAATATCAGCTAAGGTCCAACCAAAAGCTTTCTTATATCTTTTCAATGTATCTAACAGTCATTGCTCTTGCAAATCATTTAATTCAGAAGATATAATAACTGGTAATATAGATGAGTCTCCTAAAAACACATACTTCAAGTGGCTGAGCAATACTTTCAACTCAAGTTCAGGTGGTTTTATAATTGACGGTAACAGATTCTTATCAGCATTTTCCGTAATATCCAATATCTCAAATCTTTCCTGAACATAATCTAATTCTTCATTTTCTAATTTGTCCAAAATAACTTCATTGCTATCTTCAAATTATTTTTTCTCTTCAAAATGTTCTTTAAAATGTTCTTTCAATAAATGTTTACTAATTTCCATGCGAAAACATTCATTATCTCTTTCAACAGAAGGGTATTTCATAAATTTCGCAATGTTAAAAGTCACTTCTTGATCATTAACTCTCATAGTTAATTCTCCTTTTTGATCATCTATTGTAGCTTTTCGAGTAGCTAAAAATGCTCTCCCTAAAATAATAGGTATTTTTTTTATCTTCCTCCATATCTAAAACAATGAAATCCACAGGAAAGATAAATTTATCAACTTTTACTAACATATCTTCTATAACTCCCATAGAATATGTAACTAATGATCCACTAACTGTAGAGTTACAAAAATAGGAGAGACTTCTTCTAATCCTATTCTTTTGAAAATTGATAGAGGCATAAGATTAATGCTGACTCCCAAATCACATAAATCTCTTCCATAAAATTTTTCACCAATAGCACATAGTATAGTGAAGTTGTCAGGATCATTTAATTTTTCAAAAAGTTTTTTCTGAATAATTGCACTACACTCTTCGCTAAGTGCAACAGTTTCATTATCCGTGAACTTTATTTTCTTGTTCAGAATTTTTTTCATAAATTTCACATAATTAGGCATTTGCTCTAAAGCTTCTACGAAGAGAATATTTACTGTTAACTTCTTAAGAATTTCTAAAATTTTGAAAAATTGTTTATTCTGTTTGTGTTGCTTCAATCTTTGAGGAAACGGTGGCGGAGGTTTCTCCACAATAATTTTCATTGGTGTAAATGAATACTCTAAATCTGGGTACTCATGACCCTTTTCCTTTTCGGTATCCACTTTCTCTTTTTCAGTTTCTGTTTCTTTTGCACCCTTGTTTACAATTATTTTTCACTTCGTAATTGTATCGCTTTGATTTGTTTTTTTCTTTGATCTTTAGGATTTGGTTCCACAGTACTAAGGAAAAGTTCCTAATGTTCGGTTACTAAGCGCAGTAGCGATATGTCACAATTGGTTTTCAATATTCTTAATAACAGTTCCTTGATTCTGTAATTGATTTCTTTGAAATTGTAATTGATTTCCTTGATTCTGCAATTGTTAACCCATGTTTAATATCAGTTCTTCCATAAACAACTTCTTCTCCTTAATTTGAGTCTTATTGTTAAATCCTGGAGGATAAGAAGGTATGTAATTTACATTTTTTTGGTTGGATGAATTTCCTAATGGGTTAACTAGGTTGTTTGACAATTGTTGATTTGTAGAAGAATTGTTATTCCAATTACAATTTGGATGATTCTTCGAACCTGGGTAATAATAGTTCGAATAAGGGTTGTTGGGTCTATTAATAGCATTTAAAGTCTCATATGAAGGTTGAACATCCACAAATTGCCCAGATGAATTCTCTTCCATCATAGGAGGTGTTGGAGAATAATTCATCCCATAATGATCTAATTTCTTTGATATTGCAGCAATCTGCGAAGCTAACATAGATTTTGCATCAGAATCATGGATACTAACTACTCTTTTAGGATTTACTCGTTCAGAGGGTCATTGAAAATTGTTGGTAGTCATCTATTCTATTAATGAATAAGCATCATCAAAAGGTTTTGACATTAAAGAACCACCAGCTGCAGCATCTATAATCGATCTAAGAAATCCCACTAATTCATTATAAAAAGTTGAATTATCAACCAATATGGTAACAAATGATGAGGGCACTTCCTAAGATCTTTAAATCTCTCCCAAGCTTCATACATTTACTCTCCATCAATCTGACAGAATAATGTCATGTCATTTCCAAGTTTAGCAGTTTTGGATGGAGGGAAATATTTGGATAAAAATTTCTGTGAAAGTTATCCCCAAGTTCTAATAGATCCTGATGCTAACGAATTTAACATCTAAGTCTTATTCCTCAGTGAAAAAAGAAAAAATCTAAGTCTAACAACATTGTTTGAGACTCTATCATATTTAAAAGTAGCACACAGTTCTAAAAAAACTGGCGAGGTGTAAGTTCAGATCTTCATTTGGTGTACCTCTGAATTGATTGTTTTGTACCATTTGGATAATAGCAGGTTTAAGCTTAAATGATTTAGCAGCTACATCAGGATTTTGGATAGATAAGTGAATTTCATCTGCTATAGGATTTGCATAATCTCGTAAAGGTCTAGGTTGGTGTTCATTCTCTATTCCTTGATTGTTCATGTTGTTTTCCATCGTATCAGAATTTCTAGGTTCTCTTCTAAATCTTCTAATCCTTCTAATAGTGTGTTCTAATTCTGAATCGTATGGTATAAGATTTTCAGGTCCAAATTTACGCATACAATTGAAATCAGTATACAGTAATATAATTAACTAAATATAAGAGTAAGTTGCAATTCAAGTAAAATTTTTTTAATAATCATAATTTGTCTGTTACTCTAATTGTGATTTTACTCAATCCCGGCAACGGTGTCAAAAACTTGACCGCGACTTTATATATACTTAAAAATATAAGATAAATATGGACGTAATAAATATTCAATAATTGTAAAGTCACACTTATCAATGCAAGTATATGTATCGCTCAAGTAATATAGGGCTCTAATGGAGTCCTAAATATCGATCCCATAGGGAGTGGTTTAGAATTACGAACTAAGATTTTAAAAAAAACAATACTTTAATCACAACAACGAAGTTCAATTTGTTTATCTGTCACTAATAGGCAATTGCAATAAATATATAATTTTAATAACTATTAAATAACAAATGATTCTAATGAGGGTTTAAATGTGATATTTAATATAAAAGAAAGCATCCTTCTCCTTGTCAAGAAATTATAATGAATGGATAAAGTGAATTGATTCAAATTATATTGTGTTAAATAGGAGCATACTCACTTCGGAGCTCCAACGTTCCCCTCGCCTGAGGGCTAACATCTACACTTCAGCACCCAAACGATAGGACCAAATTGAGGATTTTAGTCTGTCACTCTAAAATCTCCAATTCTACGTCCGGTAATATTATTTCCCTATTTATTTGCACCCAACTTCCAAGGTCTTTGAAGTCCCTGAATCTTGGATGTAATCTTCACTTTAGTTATAAAAGTCAACATATTTTAACAAATCAATTGACCAGATTTAAAGTAAATTAAGATCGAAGTGAAAAGATCATCAAAATTTCTTAAACATTTTCATGGCTTCACCAATTCAAATCACCATTTTACAAATTTCGAGATAGGAGAAAGACAGAAAATTACTCAATCTCATGGGGAAAACACAACAAAACTCGAAATTCATATATAAAATCAAATTCATACAAACTACAACAAGTAAATAACTTATCTCTAATTTCTCCCCAAGAACACTCCTCGAAGTTCCTCTGAATCTCTTCCTTTCTTTACAGCACATAGAATTCCTCTTTGAAACAGTAAGAAGGAAAAAATCTCACTTTTTCTCCACTCTTACAATCTCTTGAAGAATTCCTCACACTATTGGAACATTTCTAACATCCAGGAACTCTCTCTAGCACTTCCCCCTCTTCCAGACTCCTTCAGCTCCTCCAATTTTCGGCCAAAATGGCCTTTTAAAATTGTGGATGAGCTTTCCCAAGAGTTGCCTAAGCATTCCTTCAAAATTTGGTGTTATCTAAAGCCTGATTTGGCATAACCGCCGAGCTCGCCGTCGGCGGCCTCGAGGGCGCCGTCGGTGGACCTTCATAATGAATTAATTCTGGAGTCTCGGGAAAATCTCGCTGTCGGCGGGGTCGATGGCGTCGTCGGCGCCTTAGTTCAATTCTGCACATTTTGGTCATTTTCGACCCAAATTCGCTCATTTTTGCATATTTTTGCCCCAATGACCCTAATTCATCATTTATACAACAAAACATCAAAATTACATTTCTTTAAAGTGCAATATAATCAAAAACAGTATAAAATAGATATGAAAATCTCAACATATTTTCCTTTGGTCAGAGCCCCTGACATAACTTTTGAAAGGAGAACCGGTGGACAGAGACAACTCATTCTAGCTTTTGACACTGAAAGATAATGTTCATAGCATCGGTGTTAAATTTATCAAACTTTAGTCAAATGTTCGAGGTGGAGTGTGACGCTTCCAATGTGGGGATAGAATAATATTAAGCCAAAGAGGACATCTCGTAGCCTTCTTCGGTGAGAAGTTGAATGAGCCACTGAGAAAGTATACTTTCTCAACATATGACAGAGTTTCACCTCTATGCAAGCCAGCTTTGTTGGATTTGAGGTAGTGAAGTTGTATGAAATAGGTGAGGATTACAGGAAGATCTAGAAACAGTGTCAGGAAAAATCTACGAGACAGTACCGTAGAGTTGATGGCCACCTATTTCACCAGAACAGATTGTGTATTCTAAAATGCTCATTGAGAAACTCCATCGAGGAGAGTCGCGGTGGGGGCATAACAGGGCATTACGAGAGAGACAAGGCACTCGCACTGGTGAAGGAACACTTTTTCTAGGCCCGACCGATGAGAGATGTGGAGGTGATCAGCAAGCAGACAGAAGTGGTGAACAGAAGCATAGGGAACCTGTTGAGGTGCATTATAAGAAAGAACATCAAGTATTAGGACTTGATACTAGCCCAAGCCTAATTCACCTAGAACAGGTCAGTGAGTCAGATTACGAGACATACCCCTTTTCAGATTGTGTATGGGTACAATTCATTCATTCCATTAGAGCTCGTACGAATTATTCCTACGTTGGAGGTTAGTACAGATGTCGAGGTGAGGGTATAAAAGATTCAAAAGCTACACGAAAAGGTCGGGAAAAAGATTACCAGATAGCATCATGAAGGAAATCTACTGTGGATTAGAGTGAAGAAAAAGGGATTTCTCATAGGATCGTTAGGAAAACTCAAGCCCATAGCAGATGAACCTTTCAGGATCCTCAAGAAGTTAAATGACAAAGCCTACAAGATCAAGTTACCAGAGGATTATAATATTTTTGTTACCTTCAACGTGATAGACTTGACTACATGCTACGATGACTCAGAAGCTTCAACGAATGAGATCAAAACTCCCCCAAACCAGAAAGACTGACGCGGGCAATAGGGAAGTAGCGGGAAATATGTCGTGCTTCGTTCGTCTGGACGGAGCTGGTCTAGAATGGGAGTGTCGGTCGGCCCTTCGATCGTGGTTTGGCGCCTCCTTTCCATAGGGGGGTCTATTAGAGATTCCAATTATTATTTGCTTATTGTTGTTTGGGCTAATTTCGGTAGCATACAACCTTCTAAATCAGAGATTCCTAGCTACAATAAATTGCTTTGACGGAACAATAGATTCAAATTGAGGCAAGATTAATAGAGCCGTACGCAATACAAGAATCCAACAGAGAGCTTGAAAGCCCAAAAACGTGTTGGCTTTTCAACTGAAAAACTTTCATTTACAGCCAAATTAAGGTCCAAATCAGAAACGCATAAATAGCCATAACCAAAAACAAAAAGATTGAATCACCTTAAAAACCAGCCCAAAAAGCAATGAACGAAACTGAACAAAAGCAGAAATTAACAGCAGGTGCAAAACAGAAAGATAGTGGATGAACCGACCCAAATTAAATAGGGATCTGAACCAAAGAAACGAAAGAACAGAACATTAGAGAATATAACCAATTCTCATATGGACTACATAAAAAATATAAAACGACGAAATGAAAATAACTAAAGCAGAAACTCTGCTTTGATAATCATATTCTTCATCTCAATGCAGATGATTTGTTTTTTAAATGAATATAAGTTTTCAGATTTCCAAAAAATCAGCTCAACTTTGGAAATTTTGGCTTTCACAAACTATGCATTTGATTCTTGTCATGCAAATTTGGACATAACTGTTGTATCTCCTTCAAGTAATCCATGAGTCATCATAAATAGATTTGGTAAGTCAATGCAAAAGTTATCTCTGATACCCACAATAAATTGTGGATACAATCTCATCATTTAAGATGGCTTAAAAGGAGGAGAAAAAGTGAGAATAATCCAAGGAATTGGTAAAACTTCATGAAATAAAATCAAATTAGATATATTGAAGGCTAAGCTAATACCAGCTTCTAGGAATTTCCAATTTATAAATTTTATAGAGTCCCATCATTCTATATTTATTTTTTTAAGGCACAAGTAAGAAATTATTCAGGATTTAAATGGATATTATATTATCATTTAGTTTGAATTTAACATATCTCGTATTCATAAAAAAAAGTAGACTAATATTTAATATAATTAACAATGCATATTCTGGAATTGTTTTAGTGCAAATATTGTACAATGATTTTACATCGCAAATATAGCTAAACTTGAGAAGAAGCTCCATAATTTAAATGTTTTTTATAACTAAAATCTTCAAATTGTTTCAAATAAACGCTAATCCTATTAATAGATGATTTATAATGCAAACTTCTTGATAGAAAATATTAAATCTCGTCCAGATGCATGCACCTTAATTATAAATCACTACAGATCTCCAAAACTCTTATCAACCTCTCAATTTACCCATTAGTAAGTAGTTGAAAATTTTAATGATTTCGATCTTTTTCCATAGAGTTTCTCAAAAGAAACTCGTAACTTTTACATCCCCGTAAGACATATTGGTCTTAACTCATGTATGTTATAACCAACTTGATAAAAGAAACATTTATTACATAAAATATGCCAACAATTTTGAGACATAATGAGTCATCTAAGAAAATGATGAACTACAAAAGTTTGCGGCAATCTTAACAAAAACTCTCAAACTAGCATCATCATTCATCAAAATGCTACAAGAAAAAAATTAAAGGTGTGCAAAGCCCATTGTTTTTTTTTCTTTTTCTTTTTAAAATGTTTTGACAAACTTTACGTGGTGAAATGATTATCGTGACATTCCTTCCTAGATTCACTTTGCAAAAGATTGCTCAGTTATAACTATAATTATACCTCGAACAAAGTCAATTGAAATGTTCACAATATCGCCGATATGAAATTCTAAAATAAGAAAATTTTAAAGATGAATTAAATAAAATAATTAAATATTTTTTAAACACGAATCAGTCACTATTTAACTCATTGAAATTCTAACAGGTGGCATAATCTTACATATTGTTATGAAAATTAATCACCTAACTTTCATCAAATCCATATTATTGAAGAATTCAACCCTTTTTCTTGTGAAATTAAATAGTTAAGACCTTGATTACATAAACATAAGACATTTACTTAGTAGTATCAAAGTTATTGTACAACATAAAGAATCTATCATAATCAAAATTTTCTACTTAATCTCATTAATTTCTCATTAAAATATCAATCATTTCTGTCGTGGTTCTAACCATCATCAACAACTATGCGTAATGCATCATAAAGAATCTCAAATATCTTATTACAATGAGCATTTAAGCACAAGGACTCTTACATGTATCTCATAAATATCATTAAAACCGCATTCAACTGATTATGTTTATTAAAATTTTCCTTAAGAAAATGTGTAATTAGTGCAATTACAGTAGTAAATTTCTTAATGAATCATTAATAACAAATAGCAAAATCATAAAAAACTCTTAATATAATGAAGGTGAGTATGTATTGCCCAATTATTAATTTCCTTAACTTAGTTAATATAAAAAGATAAAAATCTATCAATACAAACAACAAATCCATAGAATATAATAAATGAGGAAAAAAAATGCTGCGAGGCATATTACTTGGGTGATTCCATTTATTCAAAAAATAACAAAATATACAAAAAGCTTAGAAAATGATTTTAGCGAGCAAGATCGAAATGAAGCATGGTAAAATTGGTTCGTGACAGATGCTTAAAACTAACTACCACAAGCAAAGCCAGGATAGAATTGGGATAAGATTGCTATGGAATTTATTATTAAGCTACCAAGATCAAAATAAAATCATGATGCTATAAGGCTTATCATTAGCAAATTAGTTATAATTGCACAGTTTTGCCAATCAAACAAATTGATGCATTTTAAAATGTGACAATTGTAAGCAAATAATTTTACGTAATAACATGAAACACCAAAATCAATAATTTCACATCAAGAAGGAAAATATATATCCATATTATGAAAAAATGCCCAAGAGGCTTTGGGAACCGAACAAATAGTCAACATTACATTCCGACCTCAAAAGCAATTGCCAATCAGAATCAGGTCGTAAAACATTTACTCGGATTATGTAACATTGATTTTGGGGAGCCTTGGAATTCCATTGATACAATTTGCTTACAATCATAGTTTTTAAACAAATATTGGTATGAGCACTCCTTCAAAGGAAATTTAGAACCCTCATGTTAAGTAGAAATAAGAGCCAAAATTAATGGGTGTAAATTTAGTAGATGAATTTGCTGACAAGAATCAGTTGATTCAAAATGGATTAAAGGGCTTTAAAGATAAAATAAAAAGTATGATCATGATAAGTATCGACCAATGAAATTTGATGTGTTAGGCTTTGTATTCCTCAAGATTAGTTTTATGAAAGGTGCCAAATATTTTGATAATACTGGAAAATGAAGCCCATGATATGCTGGTCTTTATGAAATTACAAAGAGAATTAAAAAATATAAGTATAGAGTGTACAATGTCTTTCACATCTTTATAATACAGAACATGTAGCTAAAAAGAACAAAGATAGTTTGATTCAGATTTTAAAGATCTTTAATCTGATCTTACATACCTAAGAAACCATAAAGGTCACTAGGCCATAATGGAAGCATCTTAGAAATCAAGAGATTTCTTTCATACAAATTTTGTGAAAGAATGATGGAAAACAAAGATACGAAGTAGGAACAAACAATGAGAGAATCTCATCCACGACTCTAAAATTGAGATATGAATTTTATAATTACATTTTAAAATGAAGAGATAGTTTTTTTACGGGAAAAATGTACCAATTGTTGACAACAATGATAAGAAAAATTAAAGTAGGTATTGATGTTTTGCCATGAGCAGTACTAAAAAACTAAATTTAAGCTCTCTATTAAAGAGAGATAGAGACAAAGATGAGGTGCAAAAACAACGAAAAAAAATAGAGGGAGCACAAAAAAGATACAGAGTGGTCAAGAGATGAAGAGGATGGCTCAAGCATGCCAACAACCAATCAAAAGAGTGTGTGAGAGAGAGAAAGAGCAAGAAAATAAGGCTGAGCAGGCACCTGAGCAGACACACTAAGCCGAACACGAGCCACAAATAAGACGAGAGTGATAATATGTGCCAGAGCCTTGAAGAGGTAGAGCTTTAGGCCCATTACCAAGTAAAAATCAAAATTTTCTATTATATCTAAACCCTAGGTAAAATTAAGCCAAAATATATATATGAAAATTATTAAACTAAATTTACTTTTATTTAAAACTATAAATTTCATGTTATGCATATGCTTAACCATGGCTCAAAGCTTGGAGGGTCAACAAAGTTTAAGGCTCAAACTACATTAAAAAAACAATATAAAATAAAATAACTCCAAATTCTTGCAAAGGAATATGACCGATTGTTTACACTCTAGATCTAGGAAGTACAACATTTTGATGCGTCAAAGTAAATGGGGAAACAAAACCCATGAGATAAGAACATAAGATTCCTATGTATGAACCTTAAAAAAGAAAAAAAAAAGAGAATGATTGAGAAATTTTGGAAAACTTTTTACTTGAAAAGTAAATCAACAGATGATAGATAAATCCAAGAATTAAGTGAAATAACCTATTCAATAAGAAAAAATATGAATTGTTACAAGGATACTAACACAATAGTGTATGCCATGAAACCATAAGAAGATGCAATTGCACAAGAAGAAGAGAATTAAAATTAAAGTTCTCACTATAGCTGAATTGTTTACCTTGACTACAATAGGAGCTCGCAAGTCAAGCACCCGATGCACCTCAGCATTAGAACTCTCTATTGTACCTGGCTGGAGATCAGAAGCTTCTTTAAGAATCTGTCCACAGAATGATACTAATTTCTCCTCTGCAAGCAATTTGAGCTTCACTTCTGGGTTTTTTATTTCAGTATCGCTTCTTTCACTCCTTGTCCCAATCTCATGGAAAGAACCATTAGTACATGCCAGTTCATCATTATCATAGCTGCTTCTTGAAGTTGATTTCTGCAAGATATCTAAATATACAGACGTTCCTGCGATTTCCTGGCGGAGAAGATTCAAAGGTGGCCTGCAAAGCAGATAAGATTAGGGCATTATAACCTCAAAAGTTGGGTAAGATTGAGTCACTTTTACATACCTTTCTGGAGGTATATGCTGCATTCGCATCCTGAGATTTGAGGGAGAATTATATGAAGCAGCAAACTCTAAAACTGATAGCAAAATATCCATTATTGCAATCTTCTGTGGAGCTTTTAACTTGCCCCAATATCTCATCTGCCAGGTTTCTATGGTGTCAAATATGACGGCCTAAAAAGAAGTACAATTGGCATGGAAAACACTTACCTGAATGTTATTAAGAACACCTAAAAGTAGCAGTTGAGTTACACATTTGCTCCTCACTGCCTCCATAAGTAGGTTCTCATCATCACCCTTATTGTAGATAGGCTCAACAGTATCATGCGTCTACAAATATTAAGAAAAATATAATGAAAATAATATGGATATTATTCCACGATAGAATGAAAGGATAATGGCTCAGTGTTCATCATTCTTAAACAGAACTCATTGGATTAACCAAAAATAGCAGAGAATTGGTAGAGCTGGGATAATGGATGCTCTAAATGATTCAAGTTAAAGCCAAAATGCATCAACTAAAACTCCAATGAAGAATTCAAAAATATCAAATAATAAATTATGTCAGTGTACATTAACCTATACCAAAATCTAAATTGGAAGCTTGCTGCACTAAGACAACCTTTTTTCATCCTAAATTCAAATTGGAAGCTTTCGCAATGGGTAAACCTTTCTTAATTAGGAGAAATAATGAAAAAAAATTGGATCCGAAGGCAAATTAATTTCTTCAGCTTGGGAAAATGCATTACAATTTTTATTGAAATTCAAAATTTCAGTTAGTTGCTAAATTTAGTAGCCCTATGGTTTATCCATTTCAAGCGAGACCTTACAAAATTGGTCTCCAAATTTATACGAACAAAAATAGGTGAAAGAACTTCAATGTCCTACATTACTAAAACTTGACTTGGCCTGTAAGGAAAATACATCCAGTCTCCCTAATACCATCAACTCCAGATAACTAAAGGTCACAAAATGAACATGCCCACCCAAAACAGCACAGAAAACACATCGAAAGAGTAAAAACTCAACATATAAAGACAAGTGAATTTATTTAGAGTTACTCTGTTTTTTCTCCATGAGAACCTATCTTTAAAACATGTGGAAGCTTGCAAAATTGGAAAATGAGCTGTAAAAATCATCCAAAAATTATGTAAGGTGCGCTCATGGTGACTAGGAAAAGACAAGCAACCAATCATATCTCGCACTCTTAAATATTCTGAGAGTGATATTCCCAAAGTCTAGCAGTTCTTCCAGCTTATATGAAAGCTTGAAAGCCCTTTCTATAACATATCACGTGTGCTATGCTCTTGTTATTCCACTGGGCAGTTAGAGCTTTCAAAAAGAGAACGAAAAAAAGCCCCATAAAAAAGACTGTTCATATACAAATTAACAAAACATGAGTACTACAAAATGTGTGCATGAATATATACTGCCATTTGACGCATGGATCTGGAAATAAAGTTTACCTTAGCAGGTGAAGATGGCACAAGCTCATCTGCAACCGCAATCCTCGACTTTGATGTTAGATTTCTCAGGAAAAGGTTATCCATCACGTTTCCGACAATCTTTTGACCAAAAGTTTGACTCCGTTGAAACCCCGCTTCAACAGGTTTTGTTGCATTCCCTACTGTTGATGACACAACCACAGAAGCATTTTTTTAGATTTACAATATTTTGAAAGTGTTCAATGTCAGTCATCCTTTTCAACCTCTCTGACAATAGAAAATGGCAATAAAGCCATTAGCAAAAAAATTATTTACAAGATGCAATAACATACTTTTAGATTCCTCCTCTGAAATGGCTAGGAATTTCACATCTTGATCATGTTGCAAGTTTGTTGTGCTAGGATTGCTCTCCATAGTTTCAACCTCAGACCTTAAAGATGTCAAATGTAATGTTGTTGCACCATCGATACCACCATTATTAGCATCCTTGAAGGAAGTCTCATGTGGGCTGACAAATAAGCCATCATTTAGCAATTTTTGACTCCTCAAGTTCTCAAATCCTAAAGAATTGAGAAGCTCAACGGGCTGAGTTGTGTAAGAGGCATCTCTGCTTGATCAGACTATGTTTGATCAGATTGCAAAAATTCAAAAAGAAAGCACCTGTGATCTCACTGCTATCAAATTATACCTTATATTTTTCAGTAAAGTATCCCAGTCATTGTCACTGAATTGGTGGCCCCCTACCTCAACAAGATGCACTAAAGCACCAAGAGAAATAGAAACAACAGTTTGGTCTGTCTTCTTTGCACAGTCAACAAGTAAACTTAATAGTGGTGGCAGCATGAAACATACCTCCTGCAAATATCATAAAAAAGAAACATACTTCCATCAAAATCTATTGAAAGATAACACAGGAAATGAGTTGATTTGGTCTTGCAATGGTTAGATTAGCATCTTCCTGGGGAGTACACATTATCACTTATGAAACAAAGGTGGAATAAAAATCAAGAAATGTGTATCCATTGCATGACTGTAGTTATCTATACAAGTCAAATAGAAACATAGGAGCGTGATTTTCACTTTCCTGTCCTTGCAACTATGGTTTTCAATAAAAAACTCTAATGCCGTACAGATGCAGGCTTTTTCCACCTGGCTATTGGACTACCATCGTTCATTATACTAGATTAACTTGGTAAATTTGTTCCTTCATGACTAAAAATTAGTAAAATATAGTGCATTTAACTGGCTGACACAACTTTTTTGAGACATTTTTTTCCCTTAAGCACCGTGCAAGTCAAATATACCTACAATGGCCATAGCCAATCTTAAGTAAATAGACTCTTCATAACGAACCCTTAATCTCATGGCTAAACATCAAAACATATCCAAAAATAACACCTAGTTTACCAAAATTCATGTCAATATATAGAAATAGTAAATTTTACCAGTACATAAATTTAGATAATTAAACAATATATATGCATGTATATTCTAATATTATACATGTAAAATATTTCAATCTTTACAAACACCATCTGCAATGAGAGTTGGGCTTAAAGATAAACAAACAAGACTACATGGTGAGATTTTGCGAGAACATTTTGATTTTGTCCATAAAAACACATTATATTTCCTTCCACTTCAAGCAATATCAGCTTTTGAGAAATGAATTCAACAATGCTACAAGTCGTAAAATAGCTGTGCCATCTCTCCGCAATTAAGGAATGGAACCAACATCTGCTAGTTCACTAACATTGGGAGGTTCTTGGGAGCATTTTTTTGGTGCTTTTATCAGCCCCCTGTAACACACAAGAAGGTCTATCTAAAAGTCATTAAAATCTTCATGTAATTTCATGTCATCTATTTGATGAGTTCTTATGATAAATGTGTGCATCATTGCACTTGACTTGCATCCATTATGTGGGATATATTTTTTGAGGACAGCATGAACAAACAAATAAAATTGATTTATTTTGTCAAAATTAAATCTTATTGATCAAATATTAAATAAATATACTACGCACAGCACGGAGCAAGATGCTAATATATATTTCAATGTAACAAACTTTACAAATGCATGAAGAATTCACAATGCAATAGCAAAAATAGAAAAATACAACAAATATGCATGTGTGTGATGGTTCCCATTCCATCTAAAATACATTGAAGAAAGATATTTCGTACCTTGTAGAAGGTATTAAAGAGGTTGCACAACAACTGAAGTGAATGGATGCTAGTTTCACGGAGCCATCCATCCCCGGAGGAAATAAAACCATCCTTTCCAGCATATCGGACATGATCAAAAATTGGAAAGAGGACACGGTCAAAAATGCTCTCCCAAAAAGCAGAAGAGAATTTATGGCCTCGCTCATTTAGCAAATCAAAAAGCACTTCGAGTGCACAATTCCTGACTTCTGATCTGGAGTCCAAAGTTAAATCAGAAAGTCCAGCCAACATTGGAAACCAGTAATGCTCAGTAACTTCAAAGTTTGTCTCTGGGTCAACATCCACAGGTTTAAGGGCTCCACCTGGAATAAGGCCCTGGAAGGAAATCACACCACCTTAGATTTCTAGGTCCACTTACAAACCAACAGTAGATTGAATCACGAGCCAAGAAAAAGCAAAGATAGAGCTTCCTTCTGCCCAACCTAAGATACGCTTAGAATAAAAGGCTTTTAAAAAAATGTATACCAAGGAAACAAAGTTTTACAGCAATAAATAAAAAACAAAAAAGTTAGCAGCATTTATTCATCCGAATCAATCGATGCAATCAATTTAAAGTAATTCAAGGGAAGAAATAAATAAAGCTAACACAAAAAAAAAGTCTGGTATATGTACAAGTTAAATAACAATTTTATAGGATTTCTTAGTTTTTTTTAGAACGAGTAATATTCATATAAAAGGATTCAAGTGAAGATTTATAGAGGCCCTAATTTGATTGCCGAAACTAAGCTTCTATGATGTTGCAAATGGAAGCCTGGAACAATAAAATTTTGAATTAGGTTTACAGGCAACCAATTAAAATCT
This sequence comes from Phalaenopsis aphrodite, assembly GCA_003013225.1. Classification (NCBI taxonomy): domain Eukaryota; kingdom Viridiplantae; phylum Streptophyta; class Magnoliopsida; order Asparagales; family Orchidaceae; genus Phalaenopsis; species Phalaenopsis aphrodite. The sequence continues at coordinate 783,258 of NEWO01000101.1, forward strand.
AAAAATTATGTGCATCTGATAGAAAGAACATGAACATGGAAGTAGTAGACTTCATGGCACCACATCGCTACATTGATTCTCAACTGGTCTCAAGTACCCTTCTGTTGCAGATATAGCATCCGTGCCAAGGAAAGCATCATACAACTTTAAAATTTAAAATGACTAGATAGATATAACTCTATTTTATGTGAAACAAAGAGAGAAAAAAAGATATTTATGAATACATAGTGTTGCAACTGTGATCGACTCTTCAGATACACATAATGATTTCAATATCTCAACTACATGCCTTTGGTCCATGTTCCTTGAATGGTGCAGATAAAAATATGACAATGCAAGTATTGGATCACGATCTATCTGTTTAAAAACCTTACCAGATATTTGCATACATATATAACTGTAGCACCTTATTATCTTTTATTCCTCGCTATGTTTCAGTAACAAAGAGACATTTGTAAACAAAAATCAAACTAGAGTGATAAAGATTCTGTAAAGAAGAGAAACGGTGATGTGGCAGCAGTTGGCCAAAGAAGTGATCATTATCATTTTTTTAAGAACAAAAGAAACAAAAATTGCATGTGGGATTTTCTGTTAACATCTTAATACCAGCTTGAACACTGTCATTGCCGAGTCCCAAACCCCGGATGTGAAAAGTGGAGGGTGCGTTAGGTGGTCAACAGCTTGTGTAAAATTTGTCGAAAAATCATGACATCAATCATTTTTTATCTTAATATTTGCTTAGCATGTAGGCTTTGTGTATGTGGTGACACACGGGTTTTCCATTTTGTGCTTATCTTGATATCTACTCCAAGTGATTTGTTATTTGACTATTTAATGTGTAGTCTTCCAAGATAGATGTGCATGTGTGACTTTTGAATGCTACAAACACAGTTTTAGTAGTCCTGGAAGATGTTTTAAGGATCGGATTTAGTAAGGAGATGGTTATGGAATTACAAGAGAGAGAAAATGTGAGGAAGATGGGGCTTTAAGGGGATAGGAGAAGTTCGACAGCCGTCCAAGCTGAAAACAACGGTCTCGGCGAGTAATGGCTGCCAAGGGAGATCCACCACCTATTTCAAAATAAGTTACACGCACACGACTTGCAAATGAAAGATGAAACAATGCTACTAAGGGCAGAAAAATAAGAGAACAAAAGCCCAAATGCTTAAACCAAAGTAAAATGTACCCAAAATATTTTCTAAATACAATACTTAAACTAAGCCATCAAATAACCTTAATTCAATTCAAAATTAGTAAGGGACGGGTAGCCCTTCATCTCATAATGGGACAACTTGGACGGAATTGCCGCCCTAATTCCTTCTTAAGTGGGGAATAATAACACTCGTGTTACTCTTTCCAAGTAGGACAGTTTTCTTCTTCTCCTCTGGAGACTTCTGAGGCCTTGTATATGATAACAGACCAACAACAATAGTAACAAAAATATTGTAGTCTCCTGACATATCAATCTTATAGACATTGTTATTAATCAACAGCACAATTTTGAATGATTCATCCGCTTTAAGCTTGGGGTTTCAAAAAAAAAAAAACAGAAAACCTCTTATTCTTTAGTTAAATCAACACCAAATCACCCTCCTTAAAGAACATAACCTTCCTGAATTTATTGGCTTGCTTCAGTTACCTGATATTCTGCTTGGAATTTCCTTTCACATTTTCTCATGTGAAGTATGAATTTCTATGAATCCAAACACTACATCAATACTAAACTCAACAGTAGGAAGTATTGACACTAACTCTAATAGCGTAAGAGAATTTGTTCGTACACAATCTCAACAAAATTGTAACCAATGGACTAATTAGTAGACCAATTTTAGGCAAATTCAACTTGAGAAAGCAACAAATTCTATTGTTTGCTATCTTTTTCACAAAACAGATGAGAAGATTTTACAAACTATGATTTATCAACTCTGTCTACCCATCTATTTGTGGGTGCGTTGCTAAGCTGAACTAGAGCTTTGTATCTAACTTACCTCATAAAGTTCTCGAAAGATGACCGAGAAATTTCACATCTCTATCAAAACTAGTCCTGGGTAGACCACAAAAATGGACTATCTTCTTCAAATACAAATATTTAATATGTAGTGTGTCTATCATCTTATGACAAGGTACAAAATGTGACATCTTGGAGAAGTGGTCTACAGCGGCCATAAATAGATCCTTGCTCCATCGTGTTCGAGAAAAGCCCACCACAAAATTTATGCTTACATCAAGCTAAGGTGACCTTAAAATGAGAAGGGAGTGTATAAACATGTTTCTATCATTGACTATTAGTTAAATGATATGCTCTACATTGTTCGACATGTCACTCCTCATCTCATATCAACTTTTGCCAATAAAAGTTCTCCTTCACTAAGAAAAGAGTCATGTCCTTGTCAAAACTCTGGTCATTCATCTATTGTAACACTCCAATAAAATAGGATCTTTGAGCAAACTCCAAGAAATGCACAACCCACTCTAGGATAAATAATAACCATCTAATTTATGGAACTGCTCATATAGACTATCCTAACAAAGAATCCAAATCTCCTAGAATCCTCATCATTGGCATAGTTATCCTTCAAAACTTCAATTCCAGCCACCTTCAAATGCATGATAGTATATGTGATGACAACTTAGTACATCTGCTATTTTATTTTTGAACCATGTCATGTGCTTGAGCACAAAATAAAATGAAGAGAGAAATTTGATATGATTATTGGCAAGTTTCACAAAGAAATTAGGGTCAATAATAAGCTTATTTCTAGAACTCCAAACAACTCAAAACGAATACAGAAATAATAGGCAACTACAATTGGAGAGATAGGCGATCTCTCCCAAATCCTACTATTCGAGAGGTAGGAAGTCTCTTCCAAACCCTAACCCTAAGAATCACAACCACAATTTCATGCATATCCCTAACCCTAAACATATTAGTCCTATTTATACTAAATAATAAATAACAAAGACTAAAATGCCTTTAGGTTAATAAATAACAATTATCCTTACGCTAGGCGGGCATAACAATACTCCCCCCTAAAAATACTATCCTCAAGGTGGAAAAAAGGAAATTAATGTTGGATAAAGCTCTCTTGCATCCTCATCACACACTTTGAGAACCTATCATGTCCAATCCTCGCAATGGAGCCCAAAGAAAAATTTTCATACACAGAAAATATAACCCTTTGATTGTTTCTCATGAATCTCTATCTTTGTAAGTGCTTGAAGTTGACCCCTAGATGGGCCCCAATATTTTTCTCCTTTGGCATCTCCCTCTAAAATGACATCATACGAATCTCCAGTGTCCTGGTCATCGATGTACTCGTGTAACTATCCCAGATATTGTTCTAGTGGCCTTCTCCATCTGATTCATGTCTTCAATCTGGGCTAGCTCCATCTTCTCTACCAATCCCCGCGGTCTCAATGTTCGAAGTGTTGCATGTATGTTAGGCTTTAGACCCTTCCTGAAATTCCACTATATCTAATTCAAAAATCTCCCCAATCGTCCTGATAGTAGCTTGAATCTCTCCCTATACTCTATGACTATGCATTCTTGAGCCAACGCAAATAATTGCTAGCATAGGTATCTTTCCCAAATGACTCAAAAGTATTCCAAAAAACTATCCTTAAATTTTTCTCGCGAACTAAAATCATGTTAGGATTTTCCCCTCCAAATATAACCCTACGATCATGAGCATCACCTCCTAATTTAGCCCCCATTTACTGCAAGATATCGCTCCATTTGGGTCTCCCACCTCTAAGATCAACATCTTCATTTTTCTACACTCGTATCTCCGCCCCAACTTCTCCCTCCGCAGCTTCTTCCATATATTAAGGGTAAAACTCATTCCTTCGATCATAGTCATACTCTATCTTAGCTTCCCTCCTTTCTTCTTCGTGCCTCTATACCACTTGCATAACCCTTTCTCCATGTTTCAAGCCAACAATCTCCCTCAAAAATCTCTAAACCAACCCCCATCGGAGCCCTAAGAGGAGATTCTTGATGGTGAATCTCGTCTGATCACTTTCTCTTTCGATTTAGCCAATGATTGTCCAGTCAACCCTTGGTTAGGATTTGCAAATTGAACCGCCGGAGAAGTCATGAATTGCATCTCGATAAGCCTACTCATCATCTTCTCCAAACACTAGAATTGATTTTCAATGGATGAAAACTTCTCGTCAATAGCTGTGAACCTTTCCTTTATCTCTGATTTAAGTTAGCTTATCTCTTCTTGTAATTTCATCTCCAAATCATCCACTTTCTTGACCATCATTATTCACCAAATAATCTTTAATCACGAAGGTGAAACGCCTGTATGTCGTTTTTCCCAGCTAGCTCGAATTGCAACACTATTGCTATTGGCTCACAAATAGGGTTATCTGAGTGTTGGATTTGTTGCGTCACTATACGTTGGATCTTTTCGCCATGCAAGCTCCGTGATCCAGCTAGTCTACCAAGCCACCTTGATCATGACCGTAATGTCACGAGGGATGCCATGATCCTGTCATCGCTTCTAACTTACTTCTACTTGAACTCGCAACGACATATGCAGTCGAAGAGTTGAAGGTTTGTACGCCGTGATTCCGTTTTTGCTTCCCAACTACGTGAATCACAACCGTATCGCATGAGGCATGCCTCTCTCAGCTAGCTGGATCACGACTATATTGTCAAACACAGTCACGCCATCACTTCCTGCTAGCGACGCGATCTCATCATAAACCAAAGCAAAAAAGTGTCCAACAGATTTTTACTTCTACTAGATCCCCCGCCAAATCCTAAACAAGCTACACACACATCACTTTTAAAAAGAAATACAACATTTTTTGGAGCAAAAAAATCAAAGAACACCTCTAAATGCATAAACCAAAGCAAAAAAGTGTCCAACAGATTTTCTTAACACGACTTTTACTAAAACAACATACAACCCTGATTCAATTCAAAATAACATAAAAAGAGCCCACAAGGGGCAGCCCACCCCTACGGATAAGAATAGTCCCATAATGGGACAGCTGGGAAGAAATTGCAGCCTTGATTTCCATCAGAACGAGGAAAAATCCGCTCTCGCGTCAACTATTCTATGGATTTCAAAATTTAAATTCAAAGGCAATCGTAGTTCTATTGTCTTGAGGGAATTTTCAGTAACATGGGGATTAACCTAAACTTGAATTGATCTTGTGCTAATATTATCAATTCACTTAGGACAAAAGGAATCCACAAATAGTGTTCTTAGAAATTTAATTTACAAAATTTAGCTAAAAATTTTATTTTTAATTTAAATCTTGTGAGTATAAATTGGATGTGTTATTTTTTTTCAGCACAGCACAAGTGTGACTACTTAATTAGACAAGAAATCATCTGCTTATACGAATGTGAGGCCTGAATTTTCTTTACTTCGATAATTTCATCCTCTGCCTATTTCTTCTATAGATTTGTCATTGACAAGGTTAGCACTTTTAAATTTGGTCAAAACAAGAAAAAAAATCAGCAATCTGATTTTGTGAAATATAATCTGTTGCTCGCCCATTTTTATTTGTTATCCAATTCATGCTAAAATTTTTAATTATGCACAATCATTTTATTATCAAAGGAGCTTTAACTAGCATTTTTTGCATAAAATCATACCAATGAACCATATTAGTAAACATTAAGAAAACCTGTAATCATCCTATTTCAATAAGGGTGCTTAACAGTTAACATATTATTGCCCCACAGGTTAAACAGAATAGCAGTAAGAATTGCTACAAAATAAAAATATTTGGAATAAAAGAATCATAAAAATGGTTTTTATGCAGTTGATACTTGATAGATATCTCAATGGAAAAAAGCATGAATAAATAAATCAACAACCATAGTATGCTAAAATATGCTGGTGTCACCACCAAATAGATTAGATACAAGAAAATAAGATTGTAAGACTCTAGGACAGGCGGTAGAAAGCTAAGAAAGCTAAGCTAGGGACAAGTGAAATAAAAATGATCGAGAAAAAGAAGCATAGTACCAGTGCGCCGTTAGAGGGCATGCAAAAGAATTTTGCAAATAAAATAAAATGCAATTTTCAAAAAGGAGAACAATGGGAAAGAACTTCCTTAATCAACAGAAAAAATGTATTATAACTACCCTGGTTGTTCTATTTGTTTCCTATGATGGAGCTATCCCCTATGCAAAGTTTCCTGAAATTTCCCATAAACGGGATAGGTGACATTCTGGGATCTGCAAAATGCAAGGGAGAAGAATCTGCAAAATGCTGCACATACGTTGTCAGGGCTTCTAGCTAATTTGACAGTTCATCCACATCATGAAGCGAAGTTTTTGAGGGGTCAATTACATCTAGAGTGACTACCAAAACAAAAATAAAACAAAATATTAACTAACTTTAAGATTCTAGATAGCCGTACCGATAACATCATGTGCAAATGAAAAAAAAATAAAATAAATCAGCACAGGTAATCTCTATGAAAATCAAATGCAAATATTGCCAAAAAAGGTTATAATGATTGTAACAAGTCATACAGGATAACTTATTTTAATTATACAATGCTTTAAAGTTGGCATGTTCCCGTAAATGCATTTAAAGAAGAGTTTATCCATATGCTATTGTAGCAGTAAACAAGTGATCTTAAACTTGTGTCCAATTCAACATGTTTAATCCTAAAAGAAAGTTAAGGAATCATTTTCATGTTAGCCAACCCATATTCTTCTTCTATGTGGACACAACCCATCAAGTCTAAAAGGAAAGTAATTGAACAAAAGAAACAATATAAACAATACATTAATTGAACTAGACTATAGTAGAGAAAGGCAAACAGGAAGGAAAGCTCAAAAAAGGAACTTAAATGTTATCTATCGAGTAAATGAACCTATAGTTTACAAATAACACATAAATGAATCATTTTTCACAACCTCTGCTAGACGATCTTCACAAATACGAAGGAGAGCAATGGCCTTCAGACTTATCCGGGAAGACTTTTTATTGTTAGCAAATCTTATGAGACAATTAACACAATCCATAAAGCAATCGCCAACCACTTGATCAAAATGCTCCAGAATAACTGCAACAAATATAGTGTTATCTCCCTAAAATGTAGAGGATCAGGAAATAGAGAGAACCGAGAGTTGATCAGCAAGAAATCTATAGTCTCAAAACTTTACAGGATAAAACTCAACACCTACCCTGTTCAACACTCTCAAATGCTTTTTCAACTATGGATTCCAGTTCATCATCAGCAGCTGCAGTGAATATCATAAACACACTCCGCCAACCAGACTTAATACGAGCAACCTTCGAACTTGTCATCTGAAAACTCAGTAATGGAATTAGTTCATTATGAGCACAGGAAAAAAGGTGAAGACTCTCAGAGGCAATGTGGCAGATGTGATTGCATTGTAAAAAAAATTATGCCGGATGACTCACCTGTACAATGCAATCAACAATAAGAGCACGAATTTTTTCATTCCAACTGTTCCGCATTAGAATAACAAATGGTTTCAAAATATCATTCTGGAAGGTAAAGTTGATAAGCTCATCACGCCCTAAATATTTCATGCCAAGCTGTCTCAAAGAATCGATAGCATACATAGCTATTTTTTCTTCATGATGGCTCCCAGCACTAATGAAATGCTGTGCAAGGACTGACCATATTCTAGCCCAGACCTATCAGAATCACACAAGTCATGATGAGGTTAGCAAAGTCAAGTATAAATATATTTTGGCAAGGTTCTACTTTAATATCTCAATTTTTTAAGAAACAGGAATGATTCCATATAGGTCATAAGTATATTGCTCGTAATTAACATATTATGCCATCTTTGAAATGCAAAAGTTACCTATAATCATATTAAAATAAAAAATTGACAAACAATGTGAAAATGATTCAGTTAGCTCATTCAAGAGATTATTAACCACGTAACAGAGGTATTCCACAATCATAATCACAAAAACATCAACTGCATGGGTTTAAATAGTGATTACAGGTTGGATACAGTAAATGCCACATTTTGAATGGGTAATCAACCATTAATAGGTAGAGATAAAGATATTTATCAGATCTAAAGCAGAAATGCATATACGATGAATATATACAAGTGAAAACTGCAGTGACCACAAATGACCTGCAAATTTGAAGAGGAAATTAAATTTGGGAGAAATATTATAATCACCAGGCAAGTGAATCTTATCAGCATTGTCATTAATCCTCTTGAAAAACCCGAATGAAATGTCAACTCTAAGCTTGAGCTTCCCATAAGAACCTACATAAAATCTTTCTTCATTATGATCAACATCAAATCACCTTCCGTGAATACCATAGCTTTCCTAGACTTCTTACCTACTTCTAACACTTGGTGCTTTGTTGATATTTTTGTCCCTTGTCTGCTCATATAGAATCTGAATCTCTCTAGATCTAATTTCTACATCAGTGTAAAGTTCAATAGCTGAAATCAAGGGTATTAACTCCAAAAAAAGAATCAAAGTCTCATAATTTCATGTTCTTTTCTACAAAATATCAAGGAGATTCCTAGGCTCTTCTTCACCACCAGTCTAAACATCATGTTGAATGTGTGCCAGCAAACTGAATTGGAGCTTTGTATATAGCTCAGTCCATATCAATATTTTTAAAAGCATTTTCAAAGCATGATTCATGAGCAAAGCCAAACGAAGCATGACACTAGCTTCGCTTCGCTAAAGCGCTCTATGAAATGTTCATATTAATTTACAATTTTTTTTACAAATTTAACATTTTAATTATTACAAAAAACTATTATAAATTGTACATTAACACTTAATGTTGCCTACAGTGTAACTATTGTATCTTATTTTTTTCTATTTTACATCAACATATAAATCATACTCTATATTTTATAATTTTTAATGAACGTATATATTTATTAATAATTTTATATAACATATTAGCGCTTTGGTTAATAAAAACGCTTACTTCACATTCATCGGAATTAGTGGTCTTGTGCACTCCATGAAAATGAATTATCCCTTTGAAATATATGTTTGCAACGAGTAAAACATCCATCATTTTATGGCATGTTAAAACATGTGTCATCAAAAAAAAAAAAAAAAAGATCCACTACCACCATAACAAAATCCTTACCATGTTAGGTCCATGGGATACTCCCACCCACCCATGATGCTTCATGGATAGGAATATGGGTATAGAGGCCTGTGTTTTGACCATGGGCCTTGGCTAATGGACACCCTCAATGTCTAATATGCCTCTCCACTTCTCATGTCATCCTAGGCCAAACAATGTCCTCTTTTACTAAAGAAGAAACCTTATTCCTACCAAACTTGCTGCCATCCCACCGTTATGACATTTCTGCAAGATTTCCTCCCTACGTAAGCTCTAAAGAATGCCCAACATGTTTTGATAGAACAAGTATTTGAGTTGTAGAACTGCACATACAACCTATCCTAACAACAAACTCAAATGTTCTACAAAACCTCGTTAGTGCCATATGCATCCTTCAACACTTTAAAACCAATGACCCTTAAATTCATGGTGATGATCAACAAAAGATGGTGACATAGCATCAAACACCATAATTTGAATCCCCACTGTGTCTGAGCACAAAATGAAATAAAGAGAGAAACTCCAACTAAGAGGTATGAACCGTTAAGCTTGTTTTGATGGTTTAGAAACCTTAGAACATCATGATCAATATAAAGAGTAATTTCGTTGGCCAACAAATAATGATTCCAATAAATGAGAGCTCTCAGAATAACGAAAAAAAATCCTCATAGATGAATACTTTCTCTTCACTAAAGAGGGAGATAGGGTGCAAATCTTGTCTCACCACAACTTTCATCCCCACATTAAAGGTATAACACTCCACGTCAAACACCTAATTAAACTAAAAGAGTTAGAATTGTAGTTTGATTAATCTATTGCTTCAATGCCTAAAAATTAGCTTGTCTTATCTGACTAAGAAAATATATCTGATTTGAGAAACTTCGCCAGAGGTATCGCAATTGAGTTGAAATAGTGATAAACCTGTTTTAGAAATAAGTTAGTCCCTGGCACACGTAAGCAAGAAAATGTTGACCGGGCTAGTTCACAGTAGCTTAGATCTTAAGTGGACCTATCCCTTTTGTTGATGTCGCATATCCCATAAATCAAGTGTGCAGTTAGAAAGCAAAATGTCTTCGGCGAACTGTATAGTTGGATTGTCCGAAGTGCCTCAAAAACTATTCATTGAGCGTTGTAGGTTGTAACACTTATGTGCATGTTATCCTCTACTATATGACAATATACCAAGTTATCATCAAAATATACAAGTACAAATTTTTCGATGATGCAAAAAAAAAATTGTCTCATCAACTGTACAAAAGCGTTAGGAATACTGGACAAGTTAAATGGCACGACTTTCCACTTATATAATTCATCCCAAGTCTTAAACTTTGTTTACCACTCATTTCATAGTCACATCCTAATCTGGTGATAACCATGCACAAGTTGATCTTAGAGAAGATGCTAGTTTCATGTAATTGATTGAACTAATAATCTAACCATGAAATGGGGAACTAGTACACGTTAATTTTGATAGCCCACCTATAAATACACATATGTCAATAGCCATCCTGATTTGATGCAGTCAGGTTGTAAGTGTACACAAGCTATTGCTCTCGCGAACTAATTCTCTAGCCATCAAGCTTTAAATATCTTTCTATAACTCTTCGTACTAGACTGACTGCATTCGATAGACAAGTTGGATTAGGAAAATTGATTCTAAGATTAAATTTATGGGATATTAGATCCCTCTCAATAGTGGTAACCCATGAGATGGATTGTCAATTATGACTTCCTGAAACTTTTTAATAGAAACTACACTTTATTTTATATTGGCTCCTCGGACTCATTGTCTTCTAAGACAACCAACGCTAACTCCACCGATGATTCTCGCAAAGCCTATAGAAAGATAATGCGGGGGACTATGGTCTTTGAACTGTATGAACATCCATTATCTCATATTCGTTTTAAGGTAAAATTGTGATGCACTTCCATCACTGGTGAAAAAATATATGTTCTTGTAGCCATCAAGCATCCATTGGCACAACATCACACTACATATGCTCTTCAAACATTTTAAAATAGAGAATTCCACCAAACGGTCTTACATCGACTGTGATTTCATTCCCTTTTCAACAAGTGAGGGAATATGATTGGGTGTGCTTTAGTGTTGTGAGACTTAAATTGTCTACTATTTGGCAGACAACATATTCTCACAACTTTCTTTATCAATGATAGGACTATGTGCATTTTCCTTTACGAAGCAATGGATACAAAAGATACGACAAAGCTATTGTTGCACTCTTTTGGGCTCAATCAGAAAGATCTATCAAACCACTAACTTCTCTGACTCGTTAGTGAGAATCTAATACTCCTTCACATCAACACTTGCTCTTGTGTTCCCGAGGTTACTATTCACTTATTCCACTGCTCCTTGCTCGGTGAAAAAAAAAATGCCCTCCTAATTGAGCAATTGGCCAAAGATATGAACTTCAAATACTTGTATCTTGAAGTAGTTTGATCCACCATTCTTCACTCAGTCAATTTCTCCTCACGTGATGGGTAACTTGGGTGATCTAGCAGGGGTACCCTTACTGATTGGTCTTAGAGTGCAGTCCTACTATAGCCGGTGCTAGTCCCTATGCGAAAATTTTGTTCTTCCACCTTCAAAACTAGGGTTTTATAAGTCAATTAGGGACCAATAAAACTGTAGTTGAATCATATTGCCACTAGATAACTTCACTCTTCCCATGAAACGCGCTATCGTGTGCTCCTCTAGCTCCAACTCACAATATTATGAGTTGTTCAAATCCAGTCTTATCCTTCTCCACAGATAAATCATTTTAGTGCATAACTGCATATTGTAATGTTTTCGAAACAGACCATTCTGATAATGTGGAGAATGATATTTGCATTGCATCTCCTGCTTCATTTTAGAATATGTAATAATCTTAGTTTTCCCTTCTCATTATCATAGGCACTTTAGATTTTTCTACCATAAGAAATCGCTCTTCAAGAATTTGATGGCGGCCAATTTAACCTTTTTTGTCTTGCGGGATATCTTTACACTCAAATGTTTGTTTTATAATTTGGAACCATTCAATGAACTCATCCGGATCCATACAACCGTCAAAATCAAACAAATCGAAATTCGACCCAAAATCGTCCTCTTCTCTAATATTCAATGTCAATTTGTCGTGGCATTAATTCTTTATCACTAGAGACCTTTAAAAAAAAGCATTAATTTTCTCCTCTCAATCATGTGGGCCACTATTATAGAAATGGGTGATTTCCTCATATTGTTTCCTTTCAAATTTAGCAAGTCTATCTTATAATTAGAAGATTTCCCATAACATATCCTCCGTTGTTAGCTATTAGACACCCCTTTGTGTGTTTTCCCGTGGTAGCATGATGGTTTGATCTCCAGTTAGAGTTTTGACTGAGTAAAGGTGTGAGTTTTAGGGTTAGCCGATGGATTGAATTTTTGGTGGAGGGTGAAGAGCTGGTTTTGGTCGAGGTGGAAAGGATAGGTTTTGTAGATTAAGGATTTTAGAATTTAGAATATGGATCTACAAAATGATTTAGAGTTAAGAGCAAGAAATTAGGATTAGGATTAGGATTTAATTTTGATACTAAAAGAAACTGATCTAACATTCCTAGATGGTATCTTAGAATTGATACAATGGTTGTGAAAATTTGTAAAATAAAAAGATGGGGAGAATATAAGAATCAACAAACATTCGAATGAGGGAAGCAACAACGAAAGCTGTCTTGGAGGAAAATATCAAAGAAGAAAGTGATTGATCTGGTTGGCGACACACGAATGTTAGGAGGTTACACCACCTACTCTTGAGCAAGATACATGCGCACCACTTGAACGAGAAGAAGACAACAACACTCCTAAGAGCAAAAATTCATAAAAAATAATCTCCAAATTGCATAAAATCAAGTAAAATTTCTCTAAAAGTCTCCAAACAAAATACTTATACTAAATTATTATAAAACCCTAATTCTGAATCAAAAGAAGAAAGATAATCGGCTTTCTCCAAACTAGATCATAGGAGAGAGGGACACAAAGTTCGTCCGTCCCCATTCGTGTAGCCTAAGACGTTTGTCACCTGGTGGATGGTGGTGGTGGCGTTGGTGACCATGTGGTGCTAGTGATGGTGGTGGTTAGCAGTTAAGATTAGAGTATGTTCAAATGACCCAAATTTTAAGAGGTTTTTGAGGATCTTTGGAAAGGTATGGTAAGGAAGTAATGGGGTAATATCTAAGTAAGAATCCAAAAAAATCTTGCTCCAAAATCAATAGTAGTGGTAGTGGAATATTTTGTTGAATTAGATTGAAGAAAAAAATTAAGAAAAAGAGTTGCATAACCTAAGAAAAACTAGAGGATGAAACATTGCCCGGACACCCACACCTGGCGGCGGAAGAGGAAACATATCTGAAGCGAAGAAAAAAGTTTAGTTGGGCAAGGTCAAGAAAAGAGCTTTTTCAAGCAGAAATTTTTCAAGATAACTTCCATTTCTTCTTCATTCATAAGTGATCCGCTACATAGAGTAAAAATGAAAGGAGAGGGACGGGGGCTCAAAAACTACATATTATTTCAAAATAAGCTAAATGAAATAAAAATATGATGGAAACTCAAATGCAGCTAAAATAATTATCCACCCAATAATCAAAGAGTTAGGTTCGCAACCAAGTAGATATAATTGCTAATAAATCCTCTTGTAACAAAATCCTCGGCGTTGCATCAATGGGAGCTGATATATACAACATCATCCCTTCACTTATGGGGTGATGTTTTTCTGATCGAAACTTGGACCTCCACATTACATTGTATAGGCAACTTCAACACAACTAATAGGCACACCCTCACCTAAAATGAAAGGCTGTAAACTGTAATTCAACCCTTAAGATATTGGCATTTTCATATGCTTCCATAAGAAGTATAATTATTTGAATATGTTAAATACTGTAAATAATGTACACAAGAGATACTATAAGGGTATACTTTTCTACAGGAACATTATTATGCAGTTAAAAGCAAATTTTTTAATGTTTTATGTTGCGAAAATACTTTAAACTACATGAAAATATTTATTTTTGGTTTAAGAGTTTAAAGAATACTAAATGCATCCTAATTCCCATTCAATGTATAGTAAAATTGAAGATAAAAGCCAAGCTATTAGTCATAAAATATTGATACATCTGTAAAGGAAATAAACTGTACATACCTTCTACTTTCTTGTAAAACACTCTTAAAGTCGTATCCTAAAGAATTTCGTTTTGTTAAGACTAAAAATTTTATTTAGTTATAGATTCAAAGGTGTAATGTTCTAACGTTTTTGGGTTAATAAAACACATTTTATTTGGTAAAACTATAAAGAAGAATACTGGATTATATAGGTTTTTACCTTAATGCACCAACAAAACCTATGTATAGACTTTGTCCAAGGATTACCTAAAATTTCCAATGAGCATAATTATATCATACGCAACATTAACAAGTTATATAAGATGGCACATTTCTTGCCTTTTTTTAAGACAAATGATGTACTACAAATTGATAAATTGTTCGTCATGAAAATCATTAGACTTCAAATTAGTTAACATCAATCATACCTAATATAGGTGCTAAGTTTATCAGCTCTTTAAGAAAAAAAATTATAATTATATAGTACAACATTTAAATTACCATCCGCATTTCACAGACTTAATTGGTGAATATAAAACAAAGAAATTTTCTAAGATGTTGAAAATAATATGGGTACAAGGAATATAATCCTGTCAATTATTTGAATTTCCTTTGAATAACTATAATATGGCGACAAGCAAAACTTCATTTGAAACTGTGTATGGATGTAACCTTAGCAGGCAAATAAATCCTATAAAAGAACATCTACATAAATCACATGCTAATATTAAGGAACAAATTATGAACAATAGTGAAGTTTGTCAAGCATTATTAGAGGCTTATAAAATTCAAAGAAATGCAATGAAGGTGACTATGTTCAAGTGTGTATTCACCTAAAATCATCCTAGGAAACACCCACCAAAAAAATTAAGTCTAAGCTTTTTGAACCTTATGAAATTATTAGAAAGCTTGGTGCTAATGCTTGCATCCTTGATTTTCAATCCGACTTTGACGTTAATCCTACTTCGAATCCAAATCAGTTTACATATCAAGGTACATTGAACTTAAGCATTTGGCCAACCTGTTTGATTCCAATGCAGCAATGTTTGTGCATGCCCAACCAATAATTTCTATGAGCAAGATATTAATAAAAAAGTGAGTGATAAGATTAATATTGGTTAATCTAGCATCCCCAAATATCCTATTCATTGGCTCTGACATCCCAAAATCCATCATCAAAAGATGCCTATACAGCGTAGGAAGAGTTAGTTCCTTGATTACCAGGTCGTTTAGAGACTACCAAAACATAAACCACCCAAAAGAAAGTCTTTTGTCCCCAATACAATTCATTTTCATGTCAATTATCCCACCTAGATCTCATATTACATAAGGAAATGAAATATTTTATTAATGTTTAGAATTTTCTATAATTATTTAATCTTTTGTTTATTTGTTTAGGGCATTTATTACCATTTCTCCTTTCAATAATCAGCTGTGATCATCCAGTATGTATAAGAGCTATTTATTAAAAGTTCACTCATGTTATCCCTAAAAAATAGCCTTAATATGCACCATTCAGAACTAATTATGATGAATGCAACCAGCCAAAAAGCCTTATTGGAATTGATGTGGTACCATCGCTACTCATCCCAGTGCTTTAGGGCGTAATGTGAGAACGTTGGGTTACTTTCTCAATATTAAACTTTTTTCAAGCTTCACTGCTCTTCCATCAGTTTCCTATAGATTTTTGCAACATGCCTTTTTGAAGGCAAAATGATCCTAACACCCCTTGTCAGCATCCTTCCAATTGACCACTTTATCAATTAGTTAACTGGGCGCATTATCGATGTTGAATTCATGCACAACCAGTTTATGTACAAATATATCTTGATTGGAAAACAAGCACAACATTTTGAGTCACATAATAATAAAATAAGTACACATCAAAAGTAAAAAACAAAAAAAGAAAATACAAAAAAATTATATAGGCCAACAATAAAGAATACCAGACGGATACGGTCCATATTATAATAGCTGATCTCAACAAGCTTCTGTAAGCTAAAAACACGAGCGGGTGATTGTTTTAGTTCTTCAGCAGATACGCCACAAAGAGCTGCAAAAAACTCTACAACAGAGTCACTGGGCAACTTTGAACTATTTTCAAATAAATGCTCGGTTGGTTTGTCAGCTAATTCCCTTAGTGACTGGAGCACTGCATCTCTGGATATTTGGTTAGAACCCTGCATCACAGTCAATGAAATAGAAGGGGTTGATGTGATAAACTCGAGCCTTGACACACATTCCAGAACAGCATTCCATGTGTCTTGTAAGGAGTCTGTATTTGTATCACACAAAGCAAGCAAGGTTCTAATCGCTTCCACATTTTTGCTACGCATTTCCTTTGGAGCATGTAAAAATGTTAGTCTGCAAAAAGCATGAGAGAAAAAGTTACTAAATCGAAATGCTTAAGTAATACTTGCAAAATTGTGAGGAATGTAAACTACTAATCATGGTTAGATTAAATTTCACAACCACATGTTCCTTACCTCACTAAAGAGGTCAAAAAAGCATAGCGCATTGTATCCATCCCTAAAACACGAGCAATGTGTATACCAGCTTTGAAGCCTTCCATACAAAGAAGCACTCTAGCTCTATTATCACCCTCCTCCATCGTAACAGAAAATGTTGCGAGCAAAGGCCAACCTACAGCTTCAACCATTGGCCTGACTAGATCAACCTGTTGTGCTTTATGAAATATGCCCCTTTTCACACCTTGACGTTTAAAAAGTGCTTGTGTTTGCTTAATTATTTGTTCACTTTCAGCCTTTGAATCTGCCCCAGAAAACCTCCTAGGAAAGGCCAAATTAAGGATATTTATTAACCGACCTCTTTCTTCTGCCTCAGGTCTTTGCTTGCTACTCTTGACTGCCCCAACTACATCATCCTTCATCTTTATCTCTTCCCTAACAATTGAATTGTAAATTTCCTCCAGGAGCTCCTTTGGCGCACACTCTTCTGCCTCACTTGTAGTGTTCATGCGAATGAAATCAGACTTAGACATTTTGGGCCAGACCATCAGATTGTGAGCATCAGTATTCAACATGATCACTGCATATGCAAGAACATATGCAGTATCTGCACTCTTGAAAAGGCCTGGATTATTGAAACAATAGCTGCAAAAAAGATCATGCACCCAGCTAAGTGTGTGATTTTTAATGTTAAAGAAATCATGAATGGATTACAATTCTATACATGATTACCGCTCTGCAAATTTTTCCATGATCCTATCAATCTTTTGGGCTTCTCCAGGAAGCCTGAATCCTTGGAGGAATTCACGAATTGCAGCATCAAACTTTAATCCAGTAAAGTTCATGGAATCAACGTAAGCATTCATCACAGCAAGAGGAAAATCATCATGTTGGCCTAAATATTCACCAATCATTGCCTGCAAACTAAAGAGCTTAGATAAATCTTTCCCACGTAAAGCACTACCTGCAAATCATGAAGAAAGTCACCTTATCCAAACTAGGAGAACCCTTGAGAAATTGTGCCACAGATAGAGGTGTATTCTCTACTAGCTTATTTGAAAGTAGATACTCTACTCCTTTTGCTGGCTTACGGTTGAACTGAACAGAAATAAAAACCATATTTGATAAAACCCGCAACAAGAGAATGCCAAAAATAGACCATTAAGAGGGCTCATTTGAACCGACGCTAGCAGGGGTTACTGCAGCAGAGTGTGTTCCCAGCAAAGCCCGAGTCACACTGTCAGAACCCCAGTACTTTAACAGCATGAAGGCAAGCAAATCGCCCACTGCAGGCGCAGAAAAAAGCACACATGCATGGCGCTACAATGGATGTGGCCTTCCCAAACTAGCGAAATGAATCTAAAAAAACAAAAAGCTACAAAGTAGGCAACAATGAAGTTCTATTTTACAGTAATACACTGAGGTACCTCCGAGATTGCAGCTTCCAAAGTGGATTTATGAACTTTAGCTTTCTCAAACTGATTGATTCCATCTTCTCGAATTTTAGCTTCATCGTAAGGTTCTTGAACCAAAACATCCACTTCAAGGGATCGGACAACTTTACCATCTTTTTCAGACTCTCTCAACTTTTGCCAATCAATCAATGACTTCAGAACACTCACTAAGCACTGAAAAGAGATTGTTATTCAATATACGTAAATTAGATTGCCGCAAAGCAAAAAATAATTAATACAATTCAAGGAAAAACAAATATAATACCTGAAGTGAAGAGCCTTTGATGGATGCTGTCTGAGATGAATTAGCAGAGTTAGGATCAGTACTATAAGTACCCTGAGCTATTCTTGATAGAGCATTAACCTTTAAGTAGAAAGTGAATCAGCATAAGGCAGTACAACAAGTTATCCTCATTAAGGAATGAGAACCACTTAGTATTTACCATGCGTTCAAAGAGGTTTGGCGCCTCAAGATCACAGTCATAATTAACAAACACATCAGCAAGCATTTGAGGATCCTGACAAACCTTTTCAAGCATCCTGCATAACTATTGGGTTAAAGCTAAGTATATTATATGGTCCAAGAGAATAAAATGGACACAGTATTAAAGTTTGCTACGGCCTACATTGTAGAAGAATAACCTATTGGTAAGCAGGAACGCTAATTGGGTCAAAAAAGCAGTACAACATTTTCCACAATGTATTTATGAAAGTTGCCCATCTTCATAAAGCAGCTTTCTATGAGGCTCTGAATGAAAAAGAACTTTCACACCAAATAACCCTAAACTAAAAAAAATGTTTTTATGCATTAATTAAACCTGATTTAATCAATAGGCGGGAAGCAGCTTTTATTCGACATGCCAAACCAGCTGGCCTTTCAACCGAAGCATTAGCATACTTGGAGAGCCAAAGGAGCAATTACTATTTTAACATAGTAAATCATTGCATATTTTAAAAAAGATGCTGTGGTTCACTCTACTCAGAATCTTGAATAATGCCAAGGTCAGGCAGAAGTTGATTCTGATGAAACACTATAATTATTCAGTAAATAAGTAAAAAAGAAGTTATTGCATTTTAAGGAAATTATAAAATCAGAAACTTTGCACATAAACACGCTATATCTCGTGATTTTCAAACTATTCATTGCCTAATTAGGCACAAATGTCCAAAAAGTGGCCAAACCTAGGTCGAGCCTGGCTACTTGTAGAGCAGCCCGTCTATCGATTGGTCTAGTAATATGGATGGATACACTGAATGGTTTCAATCAAGACATATGAAATGAAATGTTTGACCTTAGAACGCTTGTTCTTTGACTGAGCAAACAGTCAGCACTATCCAAGGATCTCAAGATGATCAAGGGGAAGAAAATGCCAATTTCACCCTGTAGGAAAAAAGGGTAATTGCAGTTATTTTGAAGGAAGACCTCCCTCATTTCTTCATAAGCTAAGACACGTACCTTAAGACTTTCCCTAAATCGTAGTAAAAGCACTGTGAAAATCCCAGTAGCGTACTGCAAAAGAAATAAATGATTTAAGAACATGCAACCCAAAAAACAAAATTAGAAAGTTTTTAACAGTATCCACACAACATAAATTCAGTAGCAGAAACTGACACTTCAAATTCACTGAAATTAAAAAGATGCTAAGAACATTATACCTGAAATACAGCCTGGTATGAAGAAACAGAAGCTCTTAATAAAGCATAACAAAGGTAAGCCTTAACGGAGTCAATAAAATGGAAATTGGTCGTGAAAGATTGGCTAACCCCTTCAAGCAAGCCCTGAAAATAAGGATTATAATATTTTAACGCAAGCAAGCAAGCAAGCATACATGTATCTATGCATATCTCAACAAGGGTAAAAGGACCTGCAAAAGCTCGAGGGATAGAAGTCTCGTCTTCGTAGTAACTTCATCACTCTCTTCTTTCATGCTCATCTGCAGATATGTATGTTTAGTCAGCTCTAAATAGTGAGAAATCACTTTAAAAGTAATTCATTCCATTAATAATAAGGAAGAAGATAAAACCTTGCATAGGGTACGAAATATCAACAAAGCATCATGATGCGTAATGCTCATGCTCTGAAGATCAATCCCTCTGAAAATGGTATGCATAAAAAAAATAAAAAACACTCCATTACAGACTGCATGCTTAGTTTGAATCAGTCTAAGATGAACATTGTAAATTTTTGTATAGCACCACACATACCGTGATATCTTTTTTCCATCTTCTGTGTGGACAGCTTTGTCAAGAACAGCCTCTAGACCCTGAAACTTCCAAAAGTGAGTCAACTAAAGCGTAATTTAAACTATGACGACATATTATTGGTTTGATTAACTATAAAATAAAATCCTTAAACCAAATGATACTAGTGAAACTGAACCTTGATATCGGCACCAACAGCAAGATTCTGAAGAGCTTCAACGGTTGCAGCAGAGGTCTCTTTCTCCTGGTTCATAAGCTGAGCTTCCCCTTGCGTGTCTTTTGTCTCATCTTGATCTTCTATGGATATTTCTCCATTATCAGAATTTAGAGAGCCAGTAAAAGTAACATCTTCATGTGATTGATTATTTGGAACCTGAATACCAAACAAGGATGCATTTAAAAGAATAGTACTGAAGCACACAAGGCAACAATATTATTCTAAAAGTGGACAGCAACATGTGTTGTCCACCACATATGTGCTAATTCGAGCCAGATGGGATCTAACCCAGGACCGAGGGGACTTATGCCGAAGCAGCCAACTAACAGGCCAACAGTTGCGCGCGCGCGCGCGCGCACACACGCATACAAAAAAATAGTCAGAAGCTATTATACGAGCTTCCAGCTACTCCTAATATGTCTAACGATTTGAGTACCACCTCCTTAAGGCTCACGTCTCTAGAATGGATTCGAACCCCCAACCTAAGGGATCTTATACCGAGGATGTCAACCAACACGCCCGAGTATTCAACATTATATATATTCATTCATAAAGGAAATCGGTATTTGGCAAAGACCCAAATACTGATTTCCCACGCGCTAGGCCCCATGATAAAATATCAAGCAGAATTTAAGTTGTAAAATTTTTTTGATGTATGTGTGTTTGTGTGTGTGTGTCTATATACATATAGATACATTATATATATATATATATACACACACACGTACATACATACATACATATAGATAGATACATATACGTACATATGTACATATATAAATATCTATATATACATATATTCATCAATCTATA
>NEWO01000101.1:830998-847238 GCA_003013225.1 Phalaenopsis aphrodite
AGACCCAAATGATATCAGAAAAAACAATATCAACCACAATAATACCAGAAATATAATACCATTACGACAACTTAAACATCCGAGCCCAGCAATACTATCATTTGGAAGTCATTAATCGCAGCACACAGAACATAAGAAAGAACTCTACCTGAGGAATACTTCCGGACGCAGCTAATGATCCAAGCTGATCACCATCATTCTCAGATTTCATCAACATTTCTTGGTCAAAAGAGAAATCCATTTAATGTGGTCTCGGCACAGAACAAGAACTCCGCCCTACTCGTCGACTACTAACAGACGAGGAAATAAAAAAAATCTATATCCATAAGACACTTATTCCTATTTGGCGGGATCGAAAATGTCCAAATGCTAGATTTGGCGGGATTCCATAAGCACAATTATACGTTTTTTCCGGTTATTGGGCGGAGTTCGGGTCGGGTCACGCATTCTGCTTATTTCTCTTCACTGAGGGCCCACCATTACACGTGTTAATTTTCCATTTGCTACCGCATGCAGAGAACATGCGGTGGTCGGACCGAATAATTTTTCATCAATTTGAGGGGGGATTGTGAACTTAATCCAACAATTATCAATGGAAAAACATGCTCACCCGAAGAACTTGGAAGGAGTCACTCGAAAAGCTGACATTGGAATCTCAGCAGCAGGAGTTCCTAATCTGGTCATAGGAAGGGTAACATTAGTTTTTCCATTATACCGGCTCTCGCCTCCGTTCTCAGTGTCTCCAACTCCATCTCCGCCTACCAATGCTGCTAATGCCTTGCAGGCCAGATTGCGATCAAAGACTCCTCCAGTCAGCATACTGCAGCTGATGATGTGGAGGAACCATTTGCATCGCACTCCTACGTTTTCAGATCCGTCTAGAAGCTTGCTGCCACCACCATCGCCAAGAGTGGAGTTTTTCGTCAACCTATAGACACTGCAGTAACTAAAGCCAAAGACAATAACAGTACAAGATGAAGATTTCAAGTTCTACTTCACAAGTTATTCCTCGCACATCAGTTGATGTTTTCAAGACAACAACAGTACAGGATGAAGATTTCAATATCTACTTCACAGGATATTCCTCGCACATCAGTTGATGTTTTCAAATTTAAGTTGAATGTGGTTTTCAAATATGTTTTAACTTGAGGGGGAGTGTTTAAATATCTCATTTAAATTATAAGATTTTTTGACTTTTCTGTTAAGACTTATAATAGGAAATAATTTATTCCTATAATAAGTTATGAGAATAAATTATTTCCTTAGATTAATGAGATATTTACTTTCCTATTTTATACTTTCCTATTTTATATTTATCTCATTTACTATTTTATGTTATTTCCTAGTATCTCCTAATAATTAATATGAATTAATTATAGGAGATATCAGGTGATATATCTATCATTTCATCTCATTTCTTTTTTTATTATTTTTTCCTATTATACTATTCTTGTAAGGGTTATTTATACCCTCGTTCATATCAATAAAATTAATATCAAGTATTCCACAGTATTTCGCATTATTTCTGAATTTTAACAACAGCATGCTCAATCTCTCAATAATTAAATGATTGATAAGACTCCATAACTATAAATCACGCTAGTTGTTATGCAATGATTAGGGTTATATGTAAATGATAAGCGCATTTGATGATTTTCTTGCAATTTAATTATGACAACTAACATGGATTTTGTTTCTCCTTTCATGTTAAAGTGATTAAGAAATATAATAAATCAAGTTTGTTCCACTCACACCTAGTATTTAATAAATACATACAAATAAATATAAGAAAGAATACTAAAAGCTAATGAAGGAATGGAATTCATTATAACCACACAAGAAATCAATAATGAGAACTTAATGCTGAACAATGTATCACTCCACAAAATCCATAGCTAACAATATACATTTTTGGCAGCTTCAATATGCACTTTAGCATAAACGCTTTCTCATTAATGTCCCAATATTAACTATATCTACATATGGATTTGCACTAAAAGATGCTAATAGAAATTAATGAGTAGATTCTGCCGGTGTTCATGCAGCAGTAATAAACATGAATGAAGTCTTCCCTTAAAAATATTGAAAAAGAATAAAATAGGACGGATACATGAATAAGAGCCAATTTAATAAAATTAAAGGGACAAAAATAGAAACAAACCTCTGAACCTTGTTGATGCCACAGCAGTAAGAAGCACTTTCAGTACTTGCAGTATGGTACTGTGAATTCCACGTCTCCCCAATAAGTCATAAATCAGAATCAACAATCAAATGAATAATCATAGCAGAGATGCATACAAACCTATCCGGTGACGAATTATCAACACAACCACAGACCATGTTAAGAATATTGGTAAATAGTGGATCGTTTTTACCACCTTCCAGACCAGGATCACCTTCCAAGTGATCATAGGCAATGAGTTTCTGATATTGCAAAATTAGAATGAGAACTGACACCGACAAAGCTTGAAGGCAAATGAACATTGATTCAGAACGCATAGGGATTTATAAAAGCTCTCCAGCCAGCATTGAATCATAAATAGATGATACCTACTAAACCTGGGATTTATATGAAAAGAAGAAAAAAAATATTTTGATTCAAGCCAAGTCTTCAAATATTATAATTTCTGATTGCTTCAGTATTTAGATCAAATAGGAAATAATGACCTAACTTTGCATAAATTATTCCTCATTTGATACCAAATATCGGCAGTTCTAATTACAGTAACAAAAAACCCACTAGAAGAGCGGGAGGGAAAACTACAATTAATAGTTTCATTTGAAGAACTGTCCAGGCGTTGATTCCTGCCACAGTTTCCTGCCAACCACACCACATGACTGCTTGCATCCCCTCAGGTCATCCACTAGTTACCCAGGGTCACTGGAGTCCAACATTTTTTGTATAATTATACCAGGACAACCACCCTAAAGTACCCTTTCATTGTCCACAGCAATAGAGAACACTTTTTTGCTAGAACTTTGTTGATGTTGTGCCTATGGAACTAAGAAGTTCAATGGATCACTTTATATGTATGATTCCTTGTCATTTCATTGGATTTATTTTATTTTATTTTATTTTTTATACAAATCTATCAATCAATTGGTCCTAGCCTGGGAAAGTTGCACTAAAAGTAAGTTTCTGTATCCAACCAATGTCCTGCCTGCTATCAAGGCCTGCCTAACGTACAGCTCCACCAATACAGAGAGTTTGATTGACTAAACGATCAAGGAAAAAAGGACGCCTTGTTGTACCTAGCCAGAAAAATAGCTAAAATTTCCCTTTCCACATTCCAACTCAGTATAGCCACTGCAATAAAAAAACTGATTTACAGCATATCTCAAAACTCTTATCAACTGAGCATTACTTCTACAATTGAATTTTGGTAAACATATTTGTCTTTGATATAAAAAAATTGATTGCATTTGCTTCATCAGTTATTAAGAATGTTCTAAAAATACTAAGTACAATGTGATGCATAAAAATTCATTTTCTACACAAAATGCAAAGTAAAACATCATTTTTATTTACTATAGTGTTCATGACTAGTATATCATATACACATTTATGAGAAATTAATAGTCATTTAATTAACTTCACATCAAATAATAATTTTCAACAAATATAATGATAAATTACATGATAATAATTTTAAACCAACTAAAAGAAAAATAATCAATATGCTATACAAACAGATAACCATAAAAAATAATAACATGCAGTTCAATATGAACAAAATGCCTGGAATTTTTCCTTCAAAATGTTATCCTGTTGTTAAAAGGAATAATATTTTTGCTTCTATATTGTAAGACATCATCAAATGCAATGGTATTCTCATCTATATTTCATAATATATCAGTTTCTTCCATAAACTTGTGGCATCAAACATAACATAATAAATGCAATAACTAGTTTGAACAAAGTTTCCCAGCAATAAAATGTAAGCTTCAAAGCCAAAAGGTACAGTTCAACAGGTGAGGTAAAGAATATTGGGTAAATCAAGAGAGATGAATACAATAACTAGTTTGGAACAGTCCACATTCAGCACGGTTGGGTTTAATTCAGCAATAGTTAGTAAAATGGGATTTTCCTGTTTTTTTTATTTGTTCTGCTGGTGATGCATGGTTGCAGTTCAATTTTGTTCAAAAATGAAACCAATAGGCAGAAGAAAATCAAACGGAACAACCTCATACTAAACCTAGCAAGTTGAAAAATAATAATCAGTACAATCATAGAAAAACAACCAACATGATCTTAAAAGGTACGGTCATAACAAAAAAAATTTATAATATTGATTTCAACGGTTTAACAGTAAACTAAAGATAAATTTAGCTAAAAACTAAAAGAATATGAGCTGAACTTGCACTGCCATTTAAAAAGAGCATCTTACATGCAAGCAATCTAATGCAGGCTCCATCAGCTTTATGTTCTTAGTTTCAAATGCAAGTCTGAGAGGTTGCAACACCACTTCTACTTGATTTCCTTCTAAGATGTGTCCAGCACTTGATAAAGATGTTGTAATAGGTTTCGTATCATCAACAGAATTGACATAAGTAGCGACTTCATCTCCAGCATCAAAATTTGATTGTAGGCTAACGGCAGAGTTTCCTTCTTTAGCTTCACCATTATTAGCTCTGCCAACCACGAAGAAAGTCCATGATTAAAAAAAACTCCCACTTAACACACTGCAAAGAAAGTGTTCTTAAAACTGAAGAGAATTGCATGCTGCCAATGTTAATTGAAGTTGAAGCAGAGTCTCTGTGCAAGGCTTTAGCTATGTAAAATGGAAACATCTTTGAAGTATATTTTTTAAAAATGTTAATAACAATAAAAAATCACTCCCGTTAGAGTGTCTCAAAAACAAAATTAATTATGAAGTAATAGTTCAAGCCAAGATAAGTCAAACACATAAAAGTTCCCTATCAGATGATCTGTGTCCGGTAAATAACTATGCAAACTTCCAACCCAACTGTAACTTTTTCACAGATTGGATTGCTATTATTCAGGTACAAATTTAGTTCAAAATATATAAGACCTGGCCCAAATTGCCAATGCAATACAAGCAAGATGATCCAGTACAAATTTAGGTAGAAATTATCAAAGAAACACCTTCTGGTCATTAACTAATGCTTGGGAGAAAATTGAACGGTGAGTTGGAAAGGTTGGATAAAATTGAATGTATCAGTCATGTTGGGCAGATTGGGTTAGGTCACTCAAGCTGAGTCAATTAGTTCGTTAAAATGTGCTAAGTGATGCATAATAAAATGACAATTCTCTACCATTTTGTATGTCTCTCTCTCTCCCATAAAAGTGTTTGTGGCACCATTCTAGGGGTCCTGAGAGGCACGCGTGGAATAGCGAGAAAATAAGAATATGAGTGGTCGACGGAATTTTAAAGGGGTTAAGCATCGTTCGACACGACTCCCGGCAGAAAACAGCAAAGAGAACTCTGAATAAGTGACATTCAGGCGGCGAGGAGGTTCACCACTTGTTCCTGAGATTCATACACGCCACTTGCAAAAGGAAGATGATGCAACACTACTAATGCAAAAAAATCGGATATTACAATATCCATAATACTCAAAAAGAAAAAAATATCACTCAAAAATGGAAATAACAATATATATAATCCCCTCATAGAAACATCCTAATTAGAAATAAGAAAGTAAGAAATAAATCAGAAAAAAGAAGAAAATCGAGCTGGAGTCAGAAAACCGGAGCGGAAAAGCCCTGGATCAGGTGCAGCGGTTGTAATCCCGTCCCGATTCCAGGGTATGTGGGAAATTCCTGCGGCTTGCTCGCAATCGGCTTCCGTGACTGCAGGAAAACATTAAATCAAAGTCAGCATTCAGCACTAATGCAAATTCTGCGTCCCGTGGCGTATCCTATCTCAAATCGCTTAATCTCTGTTTTATGGAATGAATTTTTCTCTCCTTTCTGAAATAGATTTGGCATTTCTCTCTTCTTCCTTTGTATAGATTTCCCATGGGACAAACTTCACTAGTTTACAATACAACTGAGGATTTCCATTCTTCCAGCATGTGTAGTTTGTTGTCACTGAATAGGCATATACTCTAAAATATCAATCTAATTCATCATCATCATCCTCAACAACACTAAGTGGGGTCGGCTACATGAATCATTTTTCTCCATTGTGTTAGCGTCATATTTTCATTTAAGTCTAATAAATTAAGATCATATTTTATACAATATGCCCAAGTCATCCTAGGTCTACCTCTGCCTTTCTTAACATAAGACGAATCTAAAACATCTACTCTTCTAATCGGATCATCAGATGGTCGACGTTTAATGTGACCAAACAATCTAAGACGACTCTCTCTAATTTTTTCCGTCACTGGAGCTACACCAACCCTGTCACGGATATATTCATTTTGCATTTTGTCTTTAAGTGTAAAGCCACTCATCCACCCAATCATTCTCATCTCAGCAACACTAACTTGTTTTATGTTTCTCTTTTAAAGGCCAACATTTAGTGTCAATAGCATTGCAGGTCTCACCATCATCTTATAAAATGTTCATTTCAGTCTAAGCATTACTTTTCTATCACACAATAGGCCCGAAGTATTCCTCCACTCCAGCCAACCAACTTCAAATCTACAAATAACATCCCCATCAATATCACCATCACTTTGAACAATAGACCCGAGATATCTAAAGTGTTCACACCTTTTAATAATATGATCACCCACAATTACATTTCTGTCACTAGAGCTACTACTACTAAAATTACATTCCATGTATTCAATTTTAGTTCTACTCAAATGAAGGCCTTTAGACTCCAAGATAGACCTCCATAATATCAATCTAATTCATCAATTAAGCAATATTTAATCTTGGGGCATTCGCATACATACCAAACAATTCTTATGTATTTACACATCTAACACCTAAACTATAATATTTACATTCACAACACTCAAATCTTTAATATCACATCAAAAATATCAGTTTTACAACTTTTTATAAGTTAGTTGCACCTTTTTATGCATAGGTTTATAACACTACGGTGTTATAAATGTAAATATCAAACTTAGGTGTTAGATACGTAAATCCATAAGAATTGTGTGGACAGTATGTAGATTTCCCTTTAATCTTCTAGTATGTGCAACCTTATGTCAAACACCCTCATTTGTCATTATTTTCAACCATGAAATAAATGTTCACTTGCTTATTTTATAAATGATTGTCATTTTATCAATGTTATTGGAAGTTAGAACGTCCATGACTTTATGGCTTTTATTCTATATAGGCAATCTTGAGTTCTAGTCGGAATAATAGTTAATAATTGAATTAAGAGATGGTTTCCTATAGCTATATCAAATAGTCGATCCTTACCTCCAATAATTAGACCCCCCTAAAAAGATAGCCAAACACTTAATTTTCAATTAAAACTCTGAGGTAGCTCGCACTCTCTCCTTCTAGTGCATGTCTCCCTCACTTGGGGCATTCATTCATCTCTTTTCAACCTCCTCTTTCTCATTGCCTACATGGTACTTCCTTCAAACTAGGTTATACACCTCTATGCGAATCAAGGAATCAAAATTCAATTTAC
Organism: Phalaenopsis aphrodite; assembly: GCA_003013225.1. NCBI lineage: Eukaryota > Viridiplantae > Streptophyta > Magnoliopsida > Asparagales > Orchidaceae > Phalaenopsis > Phalaenopsis aphrodite. The sequence goes on from NEWO01000101.1 coordinate 838,570, forward strand.
TAGCTCAATGTTACAAGTGGTTCCGATTGGTTCCAAAGAATATCTAAATCCAAAAAGGTGTACTAAATATTTCTTTGGTTCTAAGAACTAGATTTCCAAAGTAGACTCAAATACAAATTAACTTAAACTACAAGTTCTAACATCAAGCATATAACTACAATATAGAACTGAAATCTGAAGTTACAACATTAGCTAAAGCATAGAGCCCTACAAACCCCATCATTTCCCATAAACTCCCATTCGAATAATACAGCCATTACATACCACATGCATGACAATGTTCTTAAAAGCGTTCTTCATGTCTTAAGTGAAGCGAAGCACAATACCCACTTTGCTTTGCTGAAGTGTTGATGCAACCAGATGAATCCAATTTACAATTTAACAAGAGGGGATAAAGGGCTACTGAATTAATTTAGCTTGTGTTATGAAGCTTGAAACTTTATTTTGAGTGAACAATTATTAAGTATTTAATTATTGCATCTAAATATTAAAAATTATTCAAAATTTGAATTTGCAGATTCACCTTGAATTCACTACATTTGTTCTACTTTAAATTAATTTTTACATCATACTTTATATTTTATAAAAGTTAATAAAGGAATTTATATTAATAGTTTTATATAACCTATTTGTGCTTTCGTTAGTAAAAACGTCGTTTCATGCATCGCATTGTGTTTTTCACTTTGAGAACACTAATGCATGGGCAGTAACATTTGTGAAACTCCAAAATTCATCATTTAATAAGTTGAAAAATTTATAAATGGTCACTATTGTTTAACTTGCTGACTAAAATAGAAACTAACACCTTTTGATAAGACCATGTTCATAATATCTAGAAACAATTACGATCAGTCAATATTCAAGCCAAACTGTTGCAGTGCAAAAATATGACATTAATGAAATTCAAAGAAGAGTAGAAGGCAATAAGTTCGTTACATAATAATATCTATTATAATATTATATTATTATATTGATATTACGTTATATTTGTAATAGTATATTGTAATATTATGAAGAGAGTGTAGTAATCGTGTAATATACTTCATTCAAAAGTAATGTATTTATGATGTATTTTATTATTTATACAAGGCAACCCATGCAAGCATAATTTTAGTCATGTCAAAATTAATCATCTTTCGGATCAATCATGCCTTACACGGTCATAGAAGATAAGGAGTCAAGATAACTCAAGTTCAAAGAATGTATTTAACCATGGGATTACCCATTATGAAGTGAGTATCAAAGTTACAATAACATTTAATTATGTATGCAAATGTATCAAAGAGTCACATTATGAAAGCTTGAAAATCAAATTTACAATAGCGATGCATAGATGAAGAAAAGAAAAATCAAAAGTCAAATTCATGATGCATAAATAGAATTAAAACTAAGTGGCTCATCATATATCCATTTGATGCATGCACTGGAAGATTTGGGCCAAGTTAAGGAGATAACCACCCATGGATTCATGAGGGATTGGCAAACATAATTGTTCTCTAGTTTTTTTTATAATCTAGTGCATTGGTGTATTAGAAATACTAATATAAAAATACATACATACATACATACATAGATATATATATATATATATATATGAAGTCGGCGTCGGCGGGCTGCTCTGCTAGGGTTTCGCCTGATGGCGAAACCCTATGCTAATGGCTTTGCGCGCTCGACGACGAACGGTTTGCGCATCTAACTGCTTGTCGGCCATTTTTTTTTTAAACTTCGTGATTTGAAAAAGGGAATGATTTTGTGATTTTGAAAATAATTTAAATATAAATATAACCCTTTTTTTATTTTTAAAAGTAATATTTTAATTTTAAAATAGGTGAGACCAAACGGGCCTCACATTTTAAATAGTTTAAATGATTGAATACAATATTACAAATAATATACTTATCCCGAAGAATAAATATATCACTCGTAATAGGGGTTCAATCACTTAGACTAATAAAATTTGTGACATCCGTTTTAGTCTGCGAAATATTTTTTATAAAAAGACCAACGAGTTTCCCTACCTAACATAAAAATTAGATAGAGTTTATTTTATCTGGGTTTCAGGTTCCCTATAGAGGCAAGCCCCAATAGTTAATTACATCTTAAATGATCGAAATCACTTAAGAAAACTCTCGATTGAGATCAGGTGGTTTTGCTTTCAAGATTTCAAAGTTTAGGTTTTCATAATTGGACATCGAAAAATCAAATAGAATTGGCTCAAAATAGGAACAATTATTTAAGGAATCCAAAGGGAAGAAAAGTATGGGATATCACAGATCTCGGGAAAACCCCGGTGAACTCCCAACTATCCTAATATTTGGCTTTATGTCTTTGAAGTGATGCTTATTTGATATTTCAATCCTGCAAATAATTTAGGATTTATGACTTATGTTTGCATAATATCATACTGCAAATAGCCTAAAAATATAAGAGGATTTACATCGTACTGCACGGCAACCTCGGAATCCTAAACTATTAGGACTTATAATTGTACAACAGAGTTGTACAAAAAGCCTAAAGAGTGATCCTATGGGTTGTTATTTAAACTAAAGAAGGTGATAGGTGATGTGAATGTGTTTTGCTGCTGCAGATCCACCTTAAAGTTGTTCCTCGTCGTGCTACCCACGATATTCGTTCCAAGCTCCTTGCCGTGACGAGTTTAATTTTTCTAGTGTGTCCAGTTACGATGTCAAATCAAACGACCCTATGGTTGTAGTCCTCTAAATGTCCTATATAAAAGAAAGCATGTTTAAAGCTATATAATATAAAATGTGCAATACAGGACAAACAGTGGGTGCATGAAGAACAGTAGTAGGCAAAAACAGGACTAGTATAACATACTGTACAGAAAGAACAGTAGCAAGTAGAAAACAAGAATAGTATATCATGCTGTATAGGAAGAACAATAGTAGGTAAAAACATGAATAGTATAACATGTTATACAGGAAGAACAGTAGCAGACAGAAACAGGAATAGTATAACATGTTGTACAGAAAGAACAGTAGCAGGTAGAAACAGGAAAAATATAACATGCTATACAGAAAGAACAGTAGCAGGTAGAAACAGGAAAATGAAGCGTTGTAAAATGTAAAGCAAACATGTACGCCCGTGAGATCCGTTGTTCCTTTAGTATAGCAAGTCTAAATGCATCACAAAAAGCGAAGTCTGAAAGAAACGTCGTCCGGGAAATCCAAAGAAGAGTGTAACAACTCATGACGGAAAACTCGAGAAAATCAACGAGAAAAGACTCAAGTAAAAGAAAAGAAAAAGAATCCACAAAAATCTTTAAAAAATCCCGAAAGAAAGGAAAAGTAACACGAGTGCCCTGTCCCAAAACTTCGATAAAAAAAAAAAAGTTCGGGTGAGGGGGACCGCAAGTACTTGCATGGGGCTAGGCTCAGATATACATTTATACTCGAGGGTCCGCGAAGGCTACTCGGTCACCCGAATATATAGAATCCGCCACTCGTCTAGAAGTGTGTCTTGAACCTCATTTAGGGGGCTATTTTCCAGTCTAAACAAGTATTCGTCACGTGGACAATCAACTTTAAAGTATGTTTTATGTTTTTAACATGCATACAAATTTTAAACATGCAAAGAAGAATTATCAATTTTTGTTTCGTAGAAAAGTATGTTTTTGCTTGAAAAGGGTTTGTCAAAACATATATTTTTTTAGAAATTTTGGTTGTCCACGAGTCGATTACATTGTCGGGTGTGGGACTGCCAACAACCTGAGGAGGTTCGAGCCAACTCCCGCTAGACTTATGCCGGTGAAGGATACCATTATCCTATTTTTCATCAAATGTCTGGATTTTGATATTATAGGATATGGCATCTTTCTGCTCTATCTTCGGTGTGTCTTTATCATCACCACCTTACGCCCCAAAACGACTACTTGCGACCTTGCTTGATGGTTTCACGTATAGCAAAAGGCTATACGTGGACGCTTATGCATCAGACATAAGCATCAAAAAGAACGAACCAAGAAGCAAGGAAAGAAAAGAACAAAAATGAGGTGAGAGAGAGGAAATGATACCGCCTAAAACACGACGTAACGGAGGCAGATCATCCCTCAAAACCGACTCACTAAATATGACTCGCTAAATGTGACTTGAAAGCCACCAAACTAACTCACTAAATGCGACTCAACGATCCACGAATCAACCCAAGAGGGTATCATTTCCTCCAATTTTTATAATTAGATCGACCCAAGAAGGGTATCCTTTCCAAATCTTGTTTCGAACAGGTCGAAACGGGCCTAAATCAATGCGACGATTACATACGTAGCCCCACAACACTTATGCATTTACATATTCAAACTCTAAACTTAAATAGTGCATTTACATCATCCAAATCTTTCACATTAGATAAAAAAATGCCACCATCAGAGCCTCATAACTGCAACTCAAAGGAAGCCCAAAGAAAGCCAACTAAAATCCCAACTCAATTAAAATAACCCACACAACCTCAAATTTTACATAGGGTCAACCTCGTCAAAGCTTCAAAAAAAATCTCATGAATAAAAAGATCAAGTTCTTATTTCCAAAAAGTGAACTCCTCGAAGTTTCCAAATTCTCACACAAGTATCAGGTGTAAACATTTTCCAAAGCGCAAGGCGGCACCTCCAATTTCCAATAATTTTATATGTTTCGTATCATGAAATTGAAAGAGAACAAATTTCCAAATAGTCTTATAACCTCCAAAACGGCAGCTAAAAAAAACTTTGTCAAAACATCGCCAAAAGATGCATTTAAAAGCCCTCAAAACTACAGTCATTTCAGCCCATAAAAACCGGCATTTCGAAAGCTCAAAACTGAACCAAATTCAGCCCATAAAACGCTTTTTTTTTAAAAGCTCTAAACTGAAACCAATTCAGCCCCTAAAATATGTTTTTAAAATGTTCCAAATAGCTTGCCAAAATCAGACCATGCGCATAAGAATTGAGTGGTATGAGCGTAAAAGAAGGCAGAAGTTATTAGATGCAAAAATCATCGAAAGAATTAAATCCCATCAATTCAAATCTAACATTCCTTTTGAGTTGAAACTCATGTTTTGGGTCCAACAAACCAAAGCAAGGAAATAAACATCTCCAAAAATTTTAGAGTTTAGGTTCAACGAACCATGAAAATTTCTGAATGATATGCAAGTAGATGAAAATCATATGGTGCGTGAGCTAGCAAATTAGTATATGGAATCTTCATATAAAATGTCGATTAGCAATTACAACTTGCAATATGAATACATAAGTTCAAGCCTAAAGCTTCGGAATGTCACCCAAATCAACAATCATGCAAAGAGATGAAATGGCATAAACCATCTCAAAAACTGTCAACTTAAATATAGCTGCAAACAACACCAAAACATCCTCAAAATCAGCATTGTTAAACCAAAATACAGCATTTAACACTTCCCAAGAAGATGGATACACATAGCTAAAGGAGTGTTTAAAGCCCTTTCAAAGCAGCCCTTGAATATTCTTCCCAAAAAAAAAAGTGATTCCAGAAAAGCAGAGAACCCATTATTCATATACCTATGTGACCCCTCCAACCCCGTTGATGTAAAAGAAGCTGAGCTTCCTACATAAATGAAAACGAGCGCCCATACAGGAATAACATAAAAGTGTAAGCAACATAAATACAAATCCCCAAATTATAATATGCTTAGCCTATCCTTTATCCAAATTCCGATTCACACATATCTACCCTTTCTGTATCATCATTTTTTTTTAGAAGTTATGGTTCCTAAAAAAAAAACAAGCAATGAATGATATACATGCAAACATCAAAAGATCTAGCATTAAATGCACGAGTTCATCCAGATTTTTGCAAGGGAGTTCATAGTTATGTAAAGAATAAGAAGAAGGATTCCCATGGTATGAAGCTCGCCATAACTAAACTGCCGCAGAAGGGGAAAATTATAAGGAGCTTACCTCAACTAATCACTAAATCAGAAACGAGAAAAGCAAGAAACCCCAAAACGACAGTTCCATAAAGGAAGTAAGCTCCACCGAAATTTCAGCCCCGAAACTTCCACAAATCTTCTCCACAGCACTTCCAAAAAAAGCCTCAAGCATACAAGAGATGAACAAAGTAAGGAAAATCGAACCAAAGAGATTTAGAGGAAATTTTGGCAGCACCTCCACCCACTCCAAAAATTTTAGGCCAACCCCAGAACTCCTCCCCAAGTGAGGTTTATATAACCAGGGAAGAGGAGATGTGTTTTTCGTCACTTATCTGGGCAGTGAGCCAAGCCAAGAGAAGCGACAAACCTCGCGTTAGGAGAAGACGACAGAGACGAAGCTTTGTCGCAGAGGAGCGTGGCACGGTGTGGAAACCTTTCGCAGGGCGGCAGGCGTACGAGGGGACCTCGGCCGAAGCTTCGCGAGGAGGGCTACTCGGTCGGTCTCGCGAACGAAGGAAGGGAGGCTCGATCGGTCTCGCGAACGAAAGACGGGAGGCTCGATCGGTCTCGCAAAAGAAGGACGGGGCGGGACTCACGAACGAGCGAGGGAGGCGTGCGTGAGTTTAGGGATTTAAGCATTTAGATATTTAAGGTATTTTAAAAAAAAGAAAATAAGGATTTTTTTTATTTTAAATGTATATATATATATATATATATCAATTTTTGTGCAATTTATTCATGTGCGGCGCCCTAGGAAAATGGGTGTCCCCCTAGATAATTTCGACATTCCGGACGCACCGGCGCAGTTCATTTTGCCGTCAGAGGTCGCTCTGACGAATTCATCGATTTGCGTGTTAATTTTCTCGTGTCGAAAAGATGGCAGTATGGGTTCCCTTTCCTACCAAAATTGGTATTTCGGACGCGTTTGCGCAGTCCATTTTGTTGTCGGAGGTCATCCGGAGAAATTCGCATTTTCACCCATCCTTTAGACTTAATTGATGTCCGATTTCGTGCAACTCAGTGAATTTTGTGCATTTGGTGTGTGTATATGACGAAAAGGTCATGACGATATTTTCATAAGGCTTGGAGTCCTATTAGGAACTTTTCCTTTGAGTCTTCACAAAATAGTCTATAACCGCTCGTTCATAAAACAATGATCTTGTGTCAAAAATATTAGACATCAAAGAAAAATAAGAAGTAGCTAGAATATCTAAAAGAGTAGGTCATAATTCTAATTTTCTAAGACGATCAATAGGAACTCCTAAAGCTAGATCCTAAGACCCTAGGAAAAAGAAATGACCTCAAAAATGAGGTCAACACTGCTCCGACTGCTTCTGTTTTGATTGTTTCATCTTCCACAGGCTCCTTCTTACTCGCTCTTCTTCTTCCTCGGGTCGCTATTTGTCACAGCGTTTTCTCGTTCGGTGCTACAGCTACGGTTCCACTTAGAATTTCTCTCGTAGTTGCCTCGCGCGAGATTTCCTTGCACAGTGCTGCGACTTCCTGTGTTGTCTCCGTTCTTGCTTTGCGGATTGCGCGGCAAGGAGTTAGACCTACTGTTCGACTCTGAGCTCAATGGCTACTGTTCCTTCTCAACCAGCAACTACTTCAGTGAAGGCTTCTTTTGTTGATATGGTTGGCTCTATGGGATCAGATCAGGTTTCCCTCAGTTTTACCACGAATCATTCGAAGGCCAGGAGGACTGCAACCTTATCAAGAAGATGGGTTGGAAGAGTGGTAAACTGGCTCTATTTTTCTCTAATGCTAAAGTTTCCAAATTGGTTAACAAGTTCAAATTCACCCTCATTGGAAAGTTTCAATCGGGACATCCCAAAATGGAAATCGTTCGAAAGGCTTTTGAAGATCTCAAACTATTGAGACTCTGGAAGGTTTACCTCTTTGATGGAAGACATGCCATGATACAATTATCTAAAGTGGAAGACTATGCTAAAATATTTTCCAAAAAGTTTATGACAATAGATATAAAATATATAAAACTGCTTAAATGGTCTCCTGAATTTGACCCTAGTCAAGAACCATCTATAGTTCCAATCTGGTTTAAACAATCTGGATTAAAGTTGCACTACTTCAACCACCAAGTCCTCTACTCTATTAGAGTTGCACTAAGGAGACCTATGAAATTGGATACACCCACCTTCAATCTACCCAGGCCTTCGGTTGCAAGAATTCTTGTTGAAAGGGATATCATCCTCCCTGATGTGGACGAAATATGGTTTGGGGCAACCAATTATAGTTGAACAAAGACCATACTATTGCAATCATTGTAAACTGTTTGGGCACACTCCTGTCAAATGTTTCAGGCTTCACCCACATTTGAGATCGGCAGTGCCTAACAACATTATACATGTGGAGGAAAATATAGCAGACAACGCTAATCTTCCAGCAATGTTGAATGAGAATTTGACTCATAAGACTACTCCTCACCTACCAGGCCAGCAGCTTACGTCTACTATTGTTGAGGCAGCTCTCCCTCAGATAACAAATTCTTTGAATTGTGTTATAGCAGTCGTTAGCTGAAGTGTCTTGGATCCACCTATTGCAGCAAAAGAGGGTACTCATGTTATGGAGGAGTGTCAAGATCAAGGTGTACTGCAGGTTGAGTCAGATCAGCAGTTTACCTTCATCGAAGATACACCGATTGTTCACCCGAGACTACCTCTAACAAATGATTGGCAGGTCTACAGATTTAGGAAGAAGAAGAAGAAAGGAATGACAGATCTCAGTAACTCTCAGGATGACTGTATCACTGT
>NEWO01000101.1:859445-874642 GCA_003013225.1 Phalaenopsis aphrodite
AAAATATATATATATATATATATATATATATATATATATATATATATATACATACTTTTTTTTTAGTTCAAGAGCTTCAATATGTATACATATATATAAAAGAAAATTGAGAATTTTTTTCTTCATTAAGACTTGGATTGGTGGATTTGTTCTTAAAGTTGGTTGGTGAAGATGTCAATCCAGTCTTTTTAAGGATTTGATAATCTCCATTTATAAATCTATCAAATTACTATTCCACTGCATAATTATTGCTCCCCCTTTTCTCAGTCACTAACCTTTTTATCATATGAATCCTTGGTTCTATGAATTAGTCTTCATTTATGAATCCTTGGTTCTATGAATTAATCTTATTACATTCCATGGTTAATAAAATTAAGCTCTTAACTTATCATATTATGCAGCAATTACGTGAATTAACTTTAAGCAGTTCACATTGTGTTTGCTGCTTTTGATCAATAAAGGCTTTGATTATGGCAATTAACTCGGGTTTTGACAATATTGCTTAACAGCAATGTGCAACAGCAAATATTAACTTTAATAGCATGAACTAGCGGTTAACAGATTGAAAATACTACATATCTACTGCAAATGAAACAAAGTAATTTACTTAGTGAAAGCACAAGAGCAACCTCTCGTTTGCTGTTGAAGATTCTGCATGACTCTTTTCTAAAGAAGGCTTCTCATTTTTCAAATTTTCTGCAAGTGAACAGAAGGAATTATCCTCATTACTAATGAATTTTCACAAGAGCTTATACTCATAAATAGAGCAAATTAAACATCAACCTAGATAACTTGGCATACAAGGAATTTCTAGAAAAGTAGAGAAACAAAATCAGTAACTCATGCTTTACATTATAAATAACATTTCAAATGTACAAGGTCCCAATTTAAGTGAATTAAGGAAAACGCTGCTCATTGTAGATGAACAGAGCATCTAAAGATATATTAAATCATGCAAATGAATATGAATCTAAAGTGTACATCATCGCAAAATCACAAGAAGATAAAAAAAAAAAACTTTGAATTTATTGCAATTGGCTTTAGAACCTTTAGCATGTACGCAATGCACTCAAAGTTTCAAATGTTTAAATCGCATCACTCAAAACATTTAGCATACCCAAGATGGCCTAATCTACCAATTTAATTGCAAACCGGTCAATTATACAATTAATTTATACTCGACCAATAAAATGAGTGATCAAAGTACTAAACAAGTTTCCAAAGGAAAAAAAAAAGAGCAAAAAATTAGAAAAAGAAGCATTATCAAAGGAGAAAAGCCTTAAAATTTGCAATCTTAGATGGCCTCCATGGAGCTACAGTTGATCTAATGATTCATGATCATATCATCCATAAATATATTATTAAATTTCAAAGCACTCTCTACAAGGAATCAAAAAATGTCAATGCAACTATGAATCTTCACATCACCTATAGAAAGGTATTCTAATGCGTAAATGAGTTTGCATGCTCATGTCTATGGAATCCAAGGTGTCCCGGTCAAATCTAAACCTTTTCTAGCCAAAATATAGTTAAGAAAGGCAAAAAGAAAATGTAAACGGTGGAATGAAAACAAAACAAATGAAAGAAAGTATATAACGTCTTATGAACATTGCATACTCTAGCAAACTAAAAAATTAAAGCAAAGCCTTCCTTTCAAAGTCAAGAAAATAAAAATTCAACAATGTTTAGGGATGGGCAACGGAAAGGTCTTTATAAGGTTGAATGAATCACGAATAACTAGGAAATAGAGAGAAGGTAGTATGAGCGACTAGAAATTGACTAAAAACTATTTTATGTTGAACAATAAAGCGTCCAGAGTCCATGAGAGAAAAGATTTCATTTGATGGTGCATCTTGGGTTCATGTAGTAAAAAGCTCTTGAGGTAATGTAATTTTTTAATTGTTTGCCTATTTGTTTATGCAGTCACCATAACTCAAGAAAATTCTGATTTGCACCATCAAATGAAATAGTCCTCCATAACTAATTCCTAAAGGTAATGCAATATTTATTTCTCAGTTACGCTTCAAACTAGACTGCTTCCACCTCTTTGCTTTCAATCATTGTAAGCGCTAAGACAAAAGTACATTACACCTCGAAGGAAAGGCATAAGCGGCGAATTAACTCGAAGGTTCACAACAAACCAAAACTTGGACAACTCGCAAGTCGAAGCAAATAATTTCGAATGCAACAATGTTGTATATCAAGGCTAAACAGCCTAAACAACAAATACTCACAAACATAGCAAGAATGCATGGTTGGAGCATGTCAAGCAAATGGACTGCAATCATAGGCCAAGCATAAGAAGCATGAAAGCCTGCATGAGAAGTGAGCAAAAGGGACAAAAATAAAATGGCAAGTGAAAAGGATGAGGGTAGTTAATGCATGCTAACGCAAGTACAGTCGATGCACAGAGCAGGAGGAGAGCATCAAGTTTGCCAGAGTATGGCAAAGCATGGAGTGTGGAGAGAGTTGAAGGTGATTGCAAAGCAAATAGGATTACGGTTAAGTTGATCTTTGAATTGTTACTTTAACCATGAGGACAGGATTAGTGTCTACCTTTGTAAGAGTTGATATATGATATGCTATAATTTGTTATTTACCACCTTGCTTAATCTATTTTTAGGTGATTATGACTTTGTTTTCTTAACCAATTCATCCACAAGTAAGCTATTGATAGCTTATTCTAATCCATATGTGGAATACAAACCTTTTCTAAGTACAAAAAATGACTTTCATGCCTTAACTTATCCTATTACTAGTCCTACAACTTAATAATGAATGGCAAAGAAATGTTCCATTAAGTAGGTAGCTTCTTTTTAAATGATGATTTATTTAATCAAGTGGACTGAATTTTCATATTATAGCAATGAGAGTTCATATTATAGAGCAATACAAGATATGCTCCAAAAATCTAAAGTCAGTTGGATCCTTTCATACAAGAAGCATGAGCTATAAAATAAATATAGATCTTAAAGTACATGTGTTTCTTTAAGATTATTGAATAGCTTTTCTCTTTATTCTAAAACTAAAATGAGATCAATGTTCAATAACAGCTAACAATAGCAAAGCAAGATGAAGCTTTTCCTTTGAATAAGAAAAACTTGAAAAAAATCAAATAATTTTGATTATGTGTTCAATATTTAGTCCAAATAATAAACAACTCAAATGTAACCAACAGTCAAATCAACATCTAATCAATCCCACAATTCTAACCAATTTCATTTTGCATTGACATAAAAAAGGAAATAAAATATAATTACTAGAATCACATAAATAGTTTAAAAAGAAATTTGGAGCTCACCTCGTGGGAGAAACAAAATTTTCCCAAGGCACCAAGTGGAGACATTTAGCCTCTAGGGCACATGCCATTTAAAACAAGGCAGCACCCTGAGCACATGTGGTAGGCCTTGTATGCCTGTAAATTAGGGGATTGACGCATGTTGTAATTTGAAACAACTTAAATAATTATAAAAGCTTAAGTAGTTATCTACTTGAATTATTTTTCTTATAATCAAATATGCCGATATTTCAAAATCATTTTAAATTCCATTGCGATTAAAAATTAACCCAACACAAATTGATCTTAATTTTCTATTGGTCCCTAATTAGCCAACTTCTTAATTGCTTCCACACAATAATCTGCTTCATACAAACTTACTTGAGCATTGTTTCTCCACACTAACTTGCAATCAAACTCGGACAAACTAGATTGATACTACTTCTACCACAATAACTTGCTTACTGGATTAATACCCCAAATTTGCTCCCTCACCCACCCATTGGGATTACTTTATCTCTATTAACTCACCAATGTGCGTCTCTTATATTGTTTACAAGCACACTCGCCAAAGCCTCTATGTTGTCTCTTTAATTATAGAAGTTGGAGGTTTTTTAACTCTTCACCAATACCCCTAAATAGATCTACAAAGCCTATTCTAAGGGTTAAATCCATAGTCTATTTTTCAATTTTCAAATATTTATATTTCATATGTCATTAGTCTATAGGCTTTTGAGATATTAGATGGATTTTATTTGTTTTTGACATTTGGATGTTTGTATAATATGCTTTTGTTTAGCCCTCTTAACTACAACCCTTAGCTATCAAGTCTGTGACCAATGTTTTATATTAGCATTAGTAAATATTAAAGCTACAAAATGAATTCAATGATTATGGACCTTGAATTTTAGAATTCAATTTTTTTCCTTAAAACTTAACTTTTGATCAAATATTAAATTCATGAAATATTAAAAATATTAAATTCATAAGGATTATGTCCCGTGCCTTAGGGCTTTCTCTCCACACTATCATAGTTAATTACTTTGCATTATGCCTCCGTTTTTAAAACGTTCCATAAAAATTTAAGTATCATATAGGTCAAACCCAAGCAAATGTTGGCGGGTAACCCATCTTCAATTTCATAAATTATCATCCCTTTTTATTCCTTATCTTTCACTTTCTTTCATTGTCCACACTTATAGCTTCACAAGATGATTAGAAAAAAGCAAATTTTCATAAGAAATTTAAACAAGAATACAACAGTTCATGCCAATCACAACATTGAAACTCCTAGCCATGATAAACAAATTGAGTGGTTGTGCTATCCTTAGTACATTGTTCTTTCTGTATATTAATCAGTATTTCGTATATACATAACATATCTGACAAGTTCGTGTAATTCAAGTTGAAGGACTTCTTTGACTAATAAGAACAAATTCAAACCATTAATCATTTAAATGTACTTCAGACCTACTACTGAATATAATATACGATTATAAGTATCTGTAATTGTCAAAGAAATATTGATGCCTTGCATCTTATATATGCAGATTTGCGGCACCTTATTGAACAAATTAACCAGTGATTACTTTCATTCGCTTTCTTATGAGCTCCCCTTTCACGCATCACAATATCAAATAACACCGACCTGCGCAACTCATTCTTTCCCGATCTAAGATATTTATCAAATTTCCATTCATCCTGTAGCTAAATTATGATTATAGCGATCTATTTCGAGCGTTAATTACTAACCATCATAACTAAAGTAACTGCGATCTGGAGTTCGAGAGTCGACAAAAAATAATTTATTCGAATGTACCGACCTAGACATGTTTTGATGACCTTCTGCAGGTCGGCGTACTTCTTCCCGGAGCACTCCTTGAGCATGGACTCCAAGGAGCGGGTAACAAAACCACCAGCCGCGGCGCCAGCCATTGCAGAGATCTTTGCACGATCTCCCGTCTCTTTTTCTCCCACTGCTGCTGCGCAGCCAATCGACCCACGACCTGTTCCACGGCATGCAAAGATCAAGAAAATTGAATTTATTGTAAGGCGGACATCCGAAGGGGGAGGGTTGATGGATGGAATTGGACTGACCGAGATGCGGCTGCTCCGCGTAGGGATCTTTGAGGGATCAGAAGTTCAGAGGGAGATCTAAGCGAGCCTTGGTTCTTCTCTAAACTAGCACAATTTTCTCTTTTCCGCCCCTAAAGAGCTCCGAGGTATGCTCTAAACTGCTCCGCGACCGAAGCTTTGATAGCAGAAGGCCCGGGTTTTTTCGACCACGATGAATCCATGTGCGCTCGGGGTAAGGGAGCAGCTTACAAACATTTTCGACATATGGTCCGTGGGCAAGGACCTATTTCGCGCTTATAAGTACAAGTACGGTGGCATTTTCGTCACATATCTGTTTGTTTCATACTTTTTATAGGTTATATTAAAATTATGTTTTATATTTTCTTTTGCATGCGAATTTAAAGATTATATCCGCGATTCGCGTTTGTCAGGAGCTTATTTCATTTCTTTTACGTCTCTGCCCCTCTCGCTCATGAAACCTACCTCGCCATCTTTCGCTCTCTGTTGCTGAAAGCTAGTCAAAGCCCGTGGCCTTTCGTCGCTCTCCAACCCTTCGTCGCTCTCCGTCGCCGAATCTCCAGCCCTTCGGCGCTCTTTGTCGCCAAAATTCAGCCGAAGCCCGCGGCCCCCTCCTACACATCCTCAGCCGCTCTCCTCCACCAAATAAAGGCGCTCCATCCTCTGCTTTGATGATGGATCAGTCTTTTAGCTCTTCTCATGAAATATATATTTTTTACATATAGGTCACCTAAATTTCAGTTTTTTACGCACTTACCACACAATTTCATACATCCAATTCTTATGCGCATTTTTATGCATATGTTTACATATGCAAGCTTTTAAATGGTAGATAATTGTGTGCTACACAATTCCATATATCCAATTCTTATGCACATTTTCATACATATGTTTACATATGCAAGCTTAGACTTGAGGTTTGTAGATAGTCTCCCTTAAGCGAGGAGTGTATCTTTTTTTTGTCCTTCGAATTGTTATGTAGTTTTTTTAGATTTTTGTATATTGAATGTTTTTTTATTATATTATTGTTGCAAACAGCTTCACTACGAGTGGCTAAAATGTTCATTTTTTCCACCAATAGCTGCAGATTAATTGTTCCCAAACCGCAAAATCAAACAGCTTATTCAGTTCAAAGGCAGAATGGTCATTTATCCACAAACAGCTACAAATCAGTTCTTTTTAAAACGCACAAACCAAACAGCCAACGAGCTTATCCGGATCAGCTCTTATTAGCAGATTATTAGGATAAGCTACTTATCAGCAAAAACAGGATAACCTGCAGCTGTCCCAAACAGACCCATAATTTGTTGATGACCAACTTCTGGATAAGCTGACTGACTGTTTGGTTTGTGAATATGTAAAACAGATGATTCTGGATAAATGAATAATCTGGTTCTATTCTTGATAAGATGTTTAGCTGTTTGGTTTATGCGTTTTGGAAACAGCTGATTTACAGATTTTTTTAGTTAAATGAAAAATCTGGCACACAAAAGTTTAAATGTTCTCAACAAAACCGTAATATCTTGGAGATGAAATGTAATATTAATTTATATGAAATGTGACTATTTTTTAAATTAAAGTTCAAACGTTGAGACATGAAAATGCAAAAGATTTGAGTTGTTCCACCATTAGCTATATCAGCTTCAAACTGTTATAAAACCACAATCTGCGTAAACCCCGGCCTACTCTTGGAAGTGTTGACCAACACCACTCAACCCTCATAGAACCACCGGACAGCCAGCCGAAATAATCGGTCTCAAATTCTGAAAAAAAAAAATATCAACCCTTTTGACATTTTGCACCATTTTAATCTCAGTAAAAGTTCATATCTCAACAATAAGCCAAACAACAAACAATAAAAATGCTAACTTTACATGTAGAATGTCTTATTAACAACAACAAAAGTTGTTTGAACTTCAAATATTTATCTTCATACCACCCAAATCTTTCATGTCACATACAAAATATCATTATTTTAACTTTTGAAAAGTGAATTACTTCTTTTTCAGGTAGAGCTAAGTTGACATATATGTAAAAATTAAAGTTTAGTTGACAGATATATATGTAAATACATAGGAATTATGTGGTATGTATGTCAATCTTCCTTCATTTTAATATCACTTAGCTTTAAACAGATCATCAAAGCCATCAAAGAGTAACATTAATCATAGCTAAGTACTAGAAGAATTGTTTCAAAGTTGTTCATTTCAAGCATATTGAAGAAGGAAAATATGTAATAAACATAGATCCCATTCAACCTTAATCACATTGGGGTGGCGAAGATGAGATAGAAAGGTCGCCTCTCTCGTGAATTGCTTTTCCAAGCCCGCCACCATCAATCCACTTTCATCGTCGTCAGGCAATCAAATAATCTTAACAGCAACGGGTTGATTCTTATACATGCCATGATATAGTCTACTATTAGCTCCACTGGCAAATCGAGCTCCGAAGTACAGCTCAAAAAGAATTACAATCCAGTTATTTGTGGCCTCTACTACTATCACCTTAACTGCCCCATTATATAAACACCTCGTCCATGGTGTTACCTTCTTCAACCTTAACATGGTAATGCCCTTCACAAAACGAAATTTTTGGAGAGGATTCAATTCATTACAGGAGTTGTTCTTTTCTAAGATCTTCTTGTGTGGTTTATTTCATGTGGAGAACATCTTTGAATTGGATTTAGCCTTTTTAAAGACATTAAAAAGAGTGGTAGTTGGTAGTTGGGATACACATCTCTGCTTCGGTTTGGATTTTCGTTTCATTTGATCCAATTTCTTCTTACGATAAGCAAGCCAGACTAAATAAGAATACAATTTCATTGCTTCTGATGTTGTGGTTCAATTGGGATGGAAGGAGAACTCAATGGGTTGTAAATTTGACTCCTTTATTGATGATGAAGAAGACTCACTTCCACCATGTTGTAGCGAGGATTTGGCAGAAATTGAATCTGAAGAAACAAGACATAAATCCTCCATCTTTCTCCTTGATTTCCCATCTGTTTTTCTTGCAGAACCACCATGAAAAAAAGCTGCATTTGTGAAGCCGAAAACTGAATCCATTGGCACTGATTTGGAGCTCATAATTTCTTTCTTCAAATCAGGATTCTGTAAGATTGTTCATCCCATATGATGGATGGAAATTTAAAAGATCTGAAATGGATGTAAGTGGTTGGTGCGAACTTTGCCATCCTCACCCATGAACAACTCTCTTTCTCCATTGCCCCCAACAAACTAAAAAACCGCACATTTTCCTGTAGAAGAAGCCATTATGTAACACAAGAACAAAGAAGAAAAGACTAATAAACAAAATCTGAGCACACAAAGCCACCAACTACGATACCTCTTAAGCCCTTCTGTCACAGAGAATTTCAATCCTTCAAGGGTAAAGCGGCTTTAACAGCCCAAGCACAAAAACTAGAAAACAGAATACAAAAAGGCAGGAGAAGAGATGTCGATGAAGTATCGAACAAGCATTGCAGAAGAGGAAAAATTGCATAAGAGGAAAAATTGAAGCGTCAGACAGGCTCTGCGAGCTCTTACCTGGAAGAGAAAGAGTGTTGAAGAAGCATGGAGTTGCTCTGCGAGCTCGATCGCAAATGAAGGAAGAAGTAATGTCAAATTCGGTGGCGATTCGAGGGTGGCAGAGTAATTCGGGACTGAACGCCACAAGGAAACGCTTGACTGTGTGGGCGGCGTTATACACAAAATAGAAAACTGTGATTTGAGAACGCAACTGAAACTTGGAAAACAAATATTAGGGCGGCGTTTTCAAAACGTCACCCGCTGTTTTAAGCTGCCCCAAAATGGGCCCTTAATTATATTCTTATATAGTTTTTTAAGTTTTTATTTATTTTTATATTGCTTATATTTTTTTCTCAATAATTTTATTCAGCCTTTTTTTAAAGCTATTTTTGAAGTTAGAAACTTAATTATATTCTTAAATATAATTTACAAAAATAAATACTAGATATTGCATCCAAACCAATCAGTAAATCAAACCTAAAAAATATAGTGTAATATAGTAGAGAGAGACGATAGAGGAATGCACAATAATGAACAATAATTTATGAAAAGTGTATTACCCTTTATTCATATAAAGATCCCCTATTTATAGAAAAAATAGATACAATATGTAAAGTTACTTTTATGCCCTACTTTAGTTGGTGTATATAAGTTAATCTATTTAATTGAAATATGTGGGCACGAAGCTTGGTTGCTCTCTTCTTTGACTTACTAGACTAGTGGGGCCTTGGTAGGCAATGTTAACCTCTTTTTTGCATATTAAAAAACTATAGTGTACGAAATAAATAAAACATGGTGGATCAGTTGTTATAGATAGCATCTGTGATAGACTCCCTCAAAGCAGTTATCTCAGCCACACCCTCAGCGTCATGAACACCAAAATCCTTAGAGCCAATCTCATCCTCATGTACTAAAGTCTATAAGGCTCAACCACAAATTCTGATGGTTCTTGAAAGACATTCATCTCGTCATTATCAACCATACTAAAGTCTATATCTGAACGTGAAGGATGTCATCGGATGAAGTTATGAAGTGTTATTGTTGCCATCATAATATGCACCTGCTTTTGAAACAGATATGATGCCATATCACGTAAGATGACACATTTCTTCTTTCAAACCTCAAACGTTCTTTCAATTGCCCAGTGTAAAGAGGAGTGACGTTTGTTAAACATTTCTTTTATGCCCCGGATGGTGCCACTTGCTCCCTTAAAATCAGAAATATGATATCTAGTGTTTGAATATGACTTCAGGTAGCCCCTTTGTAACTGTTAATGACAAATAAAAAGATATATCTACTATGTTTATAAATCAAATCATACATGTAGGCAGGTGAGGAAAATATTGTGATCTATTCCTAGTTGCATGGGAGAAATCTGACTGTCATGTGCGCTCCCTTCCCAGCCCGCTATGAAAAAAGTGAAACACATGTTGAAGTCACATACCTCCATGACATTTTAAGTAGTTGAATCACTACGACTAATGTACATCACCTTATCCTGGCTGGGTACTTGGCCATTGACGTGAGTCCTGTCAATTGCACCTATGCAATTCTATTTCACAATGTTAGAAAATATTTATATTCAGGAGGTAACGTAAAGAAACCAATAGTTATCTTAAAATAAGGCATGTAACGGGGATCATTGGCACTTTGTCTTGGAGTACTGACAAATGAGAGGTCCTCT
Source organism: Phalaenopsis aphrodite (assembly GCA_003013225.1). Taxonomy (NCBI): domain Eukaryota; kingdom Viridiplantae; phylum Streptophyta; class Magnoliopsida; order Asparagales; family Orchidaceae; genus Phalaenopsis; species Phalaenopsis aphrodite. The sequence goes on from NEWO01000101.1 coordinate 870,025, forward strand.
AGCTTAATGATTTGAGCTGCCAAGCTAACAAGTGTTTGTATGTCTTCGGAGAAGGCTTATTGTTTCTGATGAATGTTAAAATCTCTCCATAGCACCTTTAATTGATACATTATGTGATAGAATGTTTGTTATAGCCAACACCTCCCTTCTTATCATTCTAGAAGAATCTTAAAGGTTGTGATTCAAAAATAACTCGTGTAGGAGATTCATAAAAATTGGTATGCTTATTCGAAGTATGTTGTTGAACTTTATTAGATGTCAAGAAAGCATCTCACCAACTCATTTATCCCCAACAAAGTTAGATGTAATATGGGGTATACGAACATTGTTGGCTCGGTAATACTCCAACAACAATATTGCAATAGCTGCAACCCATGTCATTCTTTTACGACGTTCCTGTTGCGGATTTCTCTTAAAGGAAAAAAATGTCGATTTTTTTTTCAGCTATTGTTAATACATAGTATGACCGAGAAATAAGCAATGAAAACAGGAAGCCCTTAAAATAAAAATGTACAAAGATCAACATATTGACAATCATGAATCACTTAGAAGTGCATTAAGAAAAAAAGATTCATACAAAGGGAAACATATTTAAATTACCCATTTATAATTTCATAACACAAAAAAAAATATAAATAACACCACATAAAAAAAGTCATTCTTCCACCAAAACACGGAAATATTCGACGCGCAATTCTGGCTGAAGCGCCATGAATATTTGCCTATAGGTGGGATCTTTTTCACACACTTTGCATGGAAGCGCTTGTCTGCACTACTTCAGGAAGAGAAGCTAAAGTTCCTAGACATTCTAATATGGTTTTGTCAAGGACTAGAGTAGGTGGTGGATCTCCAAAAGCCTCTATAAGTCGATCAAATGAGGTTTTCACAAAAGTGTCCTTTTCTTTCTTCCTTCTACCAAGCCTGTGGCTTTTTGAATGTGAACTGGCTCCCCTATTTCTCTCTGGTTAATACTATGAACTTCTTCATCAGCTTTCAATGGCTCAGGTGGGAAGTCATCTGGTATGCCTGCAAAACCCATCTCACTAGGGTTGAATGCAAGCTTTCCCGTTGCGACTACCCCTTTAAATATTATGTCAAGTTTTTCTTCAAAGTCCAGCTCAATTATGCACTGCTTATATTTCTTTCAGCATTGCCTGTGACATTGTAATGGAGGAGGAGGTTAAGTGGGTTTATTAGGAAAAAAATAATTTATGTAAATCAAAATTAGAGTATAAATATTACCTCCAATTTCTCAGTCCACCATTCATCTGGGGCATCGATTGTCCGCTTGATGGGATCGCAATCCAAACCTGTAAATCCACGTTTGAGCCCCTTCAAAAATTTTCACTCATTCTTCAACTGATCTTATCAATTTTTAAATTTGAATTTATTGTAATCTCTCCCTGTCAATTCTTTGAACCTTTTTGCAATATTTTTCCAACCTTTCTTGTTGAAATATGTAGTTGAACTATTACCGATTTTAATTTTTGTAATACATGGATTGCAAAAAAAATTTCAAAACCTCCTTATCCCACATAGATGATGGACCACTTTCATTAATCTTAGCCATGTTGGAACTATATGAAGAATTGCATAAGCATAATGAAAATCATATTCCTAAGTAAATATGCATCAGAAATTTGTCGAAGAAATAATTGTACAAGCACAAAGCTAATTATTGGTCATGTCCAAATGAACTACATATAGACATATTAACACAATTCATTCAAAATAATTCAATAACTATCATAAGAAATCATATTGGCCATTCATGGGATTCAAATACATATCAAGGTTCAACCTCCCTATGACATACAGTGCAATTTACATGATTGATAGGGTTCAACCTCCTTGAATATTTGATTCATACAACGCAAATTGCAATAGTGAAGTAATAAGAAGCAATTAATTGCATACAGTTAGAATAGCATGAAATACCATTTCCAGCCCTTCCCAATTCCACCCTTACCCAATTCTAGGCTTGCCAAGTTACTGCCCTTCAATTTCCATCCATACATTCATTTCTAGTTGCTGGAAACAAGTATGACTGTAAAGCAAAAAAAATTTTCAGTTGCTAACATTTAATTGCTAGAAATAGATATGACTGTAGAGCAAAACAAATAAAATAACAAATGTAAAAGAGCAGCAACATATGAATGTAGACAAGGACATCCATAAAAGATTCTTGTTAGAGCTACTGATGGCAACAACTAATTTTTCTAAAAATTAATGGCAAAAACACAAGTTAAGGAGTATGGCACCAAACAAATTTATGGTATATTATCCATAACCAAGTAAACCTATTTGAAAGTAGTGATGTAATTTCGACATTGGGAAAAGCTGGTACATAAAGCATTCCAGTTTATAATGCTCCATATTGATGCAATTTCCACTGTGTCGCAATTTCTTCATCAAAACAAAAAATATAATTACACAAAAGAATTATGTGGTTCTATCAAAGACTTGCATCCATAGAAGGGAATCAAACATGTTTTATCATGTAATTGTGTAAGGTTACTTAGCTATGAATCTCAAGGAAGAACACTACACCATGTTTTCAGCTAACTTGATACAAGCATTGTTCCTATTTCCTCCTCCTTTTCTTCAGTTGAATCAATGGAACCTTACAACAACCCATAATTGTGAGTCAACACAACATTAAGGATAAGAGCAAACACCTACTAACATGAAAATGGCCATCCACCTAAATAAGTCAAAATTGATATACTTTGGTGCTAATAAAAGTAGCTCAACTAACCAATAAAATTTTTAAAGATAGTGAGGAGACAAACAAATGAATACAAGTCCAGTCACTTGTCAATATCCATAACTACAATGTCTGGTTTCTATATAGTTAAGCAATCCTAGCAGTTAGAAGCAAACAAAGAGCCCCTCAACTAAAAGTTCCAACATGAGAAGGTATTCCACAAAGACAGAGCAGCTACACAAATAAGAAGCTCATTTTGCATACCACAGCTCCAATTAGACCTGCAAAAATATTAAAAGCACCATGTAACTCATCAGAGGCAACACAAAACCCATCACTCACTACTGCTAAGCAAATTTCCAAACTAGTAGTACTACGAAACTACTTTTGTACCAAACTGTATTCCTTTTAATTTAATAGGCATACCATCCAAATAAACCAACAAGAGATGGAATTCATCAAACTTTCTATATGACTTGGAAGAAAAACAGTAAAGAACTTAACCATTTGATGCATACCAGTAATATGAAAACCATTATATTACGACCTCAAATCAACAACCAAAATATGACAACCATTAGCCAACAAATTTCAATCTACAAACAGATCACAGGAATGAACTCTACAATAACTTGCCCCCAAACGGACCCTAATACCAAAACAAAACTTTTAAACACATCTTCACTCATTATATTTTCATAAAATTAACTTCAAATTGGCAGCCCATCGTTGCAATGATTAGGATTAGGTCAATAAAGCTTAAATTGAGTTCCCATAGAATTGAAAATATCTAAGTCATTATTTGACCCTAAAGAATTAAGCCCTCCTTTGGTCCCTCTCACTTGGGCACTTAACACATCTTATTCACAATTCCTTAGATATTTCTTTCCTTGGTTCATAAAAAGCTTGTTGAGTATGAGATTCTCCTTGAACTAAAATAAGGTTAAAAATCACTAATTTTTTAAAAAATAATAATTAATGGTATGTTTAGGGCAACTGCAGCATTTTGAAGAAATAATTGTGAAGCTGATGAAAAAGAAGTTATTTAAAAAGCTACGATGGCTATTACAATTTTTTTTTTTAAAAAAATTAGATTGTAGCTTTTTACAAGCCACCACAAGTAGCCAAGGCTAGTAAGAAAACATGGCTTTCAGCTGCTGCTTTTTTAGAGCACCGGCAAAACACAGTTTTGCCAAATAGAAAAAAACTATGGTGACCTCACTGCCACCCCAAAAACTCCCTAAAATTTAAAGTTCAAAATTTAATTAAAAGCTAAAAATTAAACCAATTAAAATCATTAAAACTGAAATTAAAAATTAATAAAAAATTTAAAATGAACTGAATATTAAAATTAATAAAGTTAAAATTCAATTAAAATTGAAATCTCCAAGTAAAAAAAGTAATCAATCTCAAAATAAAAAATATCAAATAAATAAAAATAAATAAAATTCATCCATAAATCAACCCAAAGTCAAATTCAAAATTTACTATAAGTAAATCTATTAAAAATTAATTTCAACAAAATCAATATAATTAAATCCACTAAAAATTAATTTCAACTAAAATGAATAAAATTAAATCCAATAAGATCAAATTAATTTAAAATAACTATAGTTGAATTCAATGAAAATTAAGTTATTAAAATTACATACAAAATTATGATAAGCAAATTAAAATGAAAAAAACAAAGGAACTTGATCCCGATTTTTATGTGTAAGGATTTATGAAGTTGACACTACTACAACGCCAAAAACTTGATCCTCATATGAAAAATAAATTGTGTGATATATGTATATATATATGTATATATATATGTATATATCTATATGTATATATATGTATATATCTATATATGTACATATGTATATATCTATATATGTACATATGTATATATCTATATATGTACATATA
>NEWO01000101.1:880766-909780 GCA_003013225.1 Phalaenopsis aphrodite
CAACTGTTGGTGGCATTAATGAAGTTGAATCATGTGAAGAATGATCTATAATAGCATTTAGTGTTTCATTTTCATTAACAACATACTGATCATCAATAGGAATCATGGGCTCCCACGGTACTAAAACTTTTTCCCAATTTTTATATGGCACTTGGGATTGACTGCAAATCAGAAAAATTGTAGAAGGATGCCCAAGTCCATAAATTGGCCCATTCATAATGATTCCCATCACATATTTAAATATAATTGAACTTATATCAATAGGTTTCTCCATTTTAATACAATAATTTAAAATAGTACTCTCCTTGGTGACTTTACTGATCTTCATAGTAGGGAGTAATTTTGCACAAATAAAGAAATGCCACTGCTTCGAAATTGGATTAAATGATGAAGCAGGAAAACTGATGTATCCTTCATCTCGTACTTCCCACATATCAATTTCATGCATCAGAAAATTATAAATATCTTGCATCAAATCTTGCGTAGAAATGAAATTTGCATAATGACAGATTGGAACGTTTTCTATCATATACAATTCATTAATCCTTGCAGGAGTAAATTGTACAGCCTTACCTCATGCGAAGAAAACTCCTTGGGTAATTCCATGTAGATTTGCATATAACTAATTCATTACAGATACAACAACCGCAGCGATAGTGTTACACAGAACTTCACATTGCCTTTGCAGAATAATCTTGTCAACTGGAGCATTTGGATTGATCAACCCATGATTAACAAATCCTTTTTCCTTGATCAATCTCTTCTTCGTAATAACTTTATCGTATAATCTCTGGGCGTTGAAACTAATAAACTTTCTTCTATTGAAAACTCCATACTTTGAAGTATTTCTGGAATTGAAAGCCATGAAATCTAAAAATAGAAAGTTTCTAGGTGTCCTAGGCAGTTTTTAGTACTTTAAAAACACCTCCTAGCGGTTATTATGCAGCAAAATCTTGCCAAAGTTTACCAAAAGTGGCAGGAGCTGTCCAATCGCTCTCGGTGCCGTTGGCGCTCCCGATGGGCGCTGTCGACACTCCCGGTGGGTGCTGTCAGTGTTGAGTCTGTTTTATTGGGCGCCGTCAGTGCTAGTGGCCAAATTTTTGCGATTTTCATTTTTTCATTCAAATAGATTCCAACATTTCTTCCAATGTCAATATTGGACTTAATTTATAATAAATGCAATTGTGTAGGATTATTATCTACTAATATATGAGACACTTAACATACTAAATAGTAATACATAGACATATAAGTATGAGCTTCCTCCCATAAAGTGTTTGGTTTAACGTTGTCAGCCTGACATACCATTGTTTAGTTGGGTTGACTTAACATTAAAACTTTATTAAATTGAGATATGTGTCCTTCATAATAGTGTTTCAAATGATGCCCATTAACTTTAAATATCTTTCCAGTGTTTGGATCTTTAATCACAATAGTTTCATAATGATAAACTTTAATCAATTTAAATGGTCCTAACCATATGAATTTCAGTTTTCCTAGAAATAATCTCAATCTTGTATTATATAATAAAACTTCTTGTCCAGGTTCAAACTTCTTTCAAGAATCTTTCGATTATGCCATATTTTCATTTTCTCTTTATAGATTTTTGCATTATCATATGCTTCATTTCTAATCTCCTCAAGTTCATTGAGTTGCAATAATCTTTTCTCACCAGCATCTTTTAGATTAAAATTAAATTCTTTAATAGCCCAAAATGCTTTATGCTCTAATTCTACAGGTAAGTGACATGTTTTTCCAAATATCAGTCTATATGAGGACAATCCTATAGGAGTCTTTTAAGCAGTTCTATATGCCCATAATGCAGTATCAAGTCTAGCGGACCAATTCAATTTATAAGGATTTACAGCTTTTTCTAACATGCGTTTAATTTCACGATTTGATATTTCTGTTAGACCACTAGCTTAAGGATGACAAGCAGTAGAGAATCTATGGATAATATCGTACTTCTTAATTAATTTTTTGATTCTCTTTTTCCTAAAATGAGATCCTCCATCAGTAATAATTACTCTCGACATTCCATATCTTGTAAAAATATTTTTAATTAAAAATTTAGAAACACTCCGAGCATCACATCTAGGTACAACAATAGCTTCAATCCATTTGGACATATAATCAACAACAAGTAATATATATAAGTTTCCAAATGAAGGCATAAATGGTCCCATAAAATCTAATTCCCACACATCAGAAATTTTAACTTCCAATGTGTAATTTAGAGGCATTTCATTTCTTCTAGATATATTTCCTATTCGTTGACATCTATCGCATGTTTTATTATATTTATTAACATCTTTAGAAATAGTAGGCCAATAAAATCCAGCTTGTAAAATTTTATATGCAGTTCTATTTGTTCAGAAATATCCTCCAAATTCATAATCATGACATCTTTCAATTATCTGTTGAGTTTCTTCATAAGACGCACATCTTCTGATAATTAGATCTTTACATTGTTTATATAAATATGGGTCTTCTCAAAAATAATCTTTTGAAACATATATAAACTTCTTTAATTATGGATTTTTTATATCAGGTGGTAGAATATCACTTACAATATAATTTACTATAACAACATACCACGGTACATCCATTTCATCAATACTATATAATTGTTCATCAGGGAAATTCTCTAAAATTTTATGTGCAAAATTAGTTAATATTTCTATTTATATTTTAGACAAATGATCAGCTATTTGATTATCATTTCCCTTTCTATCAATCACAGTAAAATTAAATTCTTGCAATAGAAGTATCCATTTAATTAATCTTCCTTCAACATCCTTCTTTTGCATTAAATATTTAATAGCATAATGATCTGTATGCACTATACATTTAGTTTCAAATAAATAAGGTCTACTCTCTTTTAGAAGTAGTATAATTAATTTGAGCTTCATTTAGAGTCTTACTAACATAATATACAACTTTAAACACTTTGTCGTGCTTTTTTTCTAATACAGCCCCGATAGCATAATCACTAGCAACGCACATTATTTCAAATGGTTTCTCCCAGTCAGGTGTTACTATTATTGGTGCAGTAACTAATTTTTTCTTTAATAATTCAAATGCTTTGGTGCATTCTTCATTAAAATAAAATTTTGTATCTTTTTCTAAAAGTTGGCATAGAGACTTAGTTATTTTTGAAAATTTTTTTATTTAGCGCCTGGAAAAACCAGCATGTCCTAGAAAACTTCTCACCCCTTCAACACTAGTAGGCAGTTGTAATTTTTTTATAACTTAGATTTTTGCAGGATCTACCTCCAAGCCTTTTTCAAAAATTTTATGTCTGAGTACAATACCTCTTGCAACCATCAATTGACATTTTTCCCAATTTAATACTAAATTGAATTTTTCACATACTTCCAGAACTTTTTCTAAATTATTAAGGCATAATTTAAATGAAGTCCCAAATACAGAAAAATTGTCCATAAACACTTCCATTCTATGTTCTATAAAATTACTAAAAATTGACATCATACATCATTGAAATGTTGCAGGTCCATTGCATAGTCCAAAAGACATTCTACGAAAAGCAAATGTTCCATATGGGCTTGTAAATGTTGTTTTCTCTTGATCCTCTAGAGTAATTGGAATTTGGTGATAACCAGTATATCCATCTAAAAAGCAATATTACTCATTCCCTGCCAATCTATCTAACATTTGGTCTAGAAAAGGTAAAGGAAAGTGATCTTTTCTGGTGGCCATATTTAATTTTCTATAGTTAATGTAAATTCGCCAACCATTTACTTATCTTATTGATATTAATTCATTTTTCTCATTTTCTTCAACAGACACTCCTCCTTTCTTCGGGACATAGTGAATTGGGCTTACCTAAACACTATCTGAAATATGATATATAATTCTAACATCTAACCATTTTAAAATCACTTTTTTAACAACTTTCATTATTGGGTTTAATCTTCTCTGAGGATCAGCTTTAGGTTCATATTGTTCATCTAACAAAATTATGTGCATACAAATTGAAGGACTAATTCCTTTAATATCTGTTAAAGTCTATCCAAAAGTCTTTTTATACTTTTTCAACATTTCTATAACTTTTGTCCTTGAATTTCAGTTAAATCAAAATATATGATAACCAACAATGTAGATGACTCTCCTAAAAATACATATTTTAAATGGGCTAGTAATATCTTTAATTCAATTTCAAGTGGTTTAATACTTGATGGAATAAGATTTTTACTATCGTTTTCCAACAAGTCTAACATTTCAAATTTGCCATGAATATAATCCAAATCTTCTTCTTTAATTTCATCTTCATTCTCAAAAAATTTCTCCTTTCTTAAATTTATCTTCGAATTCTTTCTTAAATTATTCATTACTTAGATAATCAACTACTTCAATCTTGAAACATTCATTTTCTTTTTTTTATTGCAGGATATTTCATAGCTTTTCGTATATTAAATTTTACTTCTTGATCATTGACTCTCATTATTAATTCTCCTTTTTGTACATCTATTACAACTCTTCCTGTTGCAAGAAATGGTCTCGCTTAAATAATAGGAATCTCTTTATCTTCCTCCATATCCAATACTATAAAGTCTACAAGGAAAATAAATTTATCCACTTTGAGTAGTACATCCTCTATGACTTTTTTTGGATAAGTTATTGATTGATCAGCTAACTGAAGAGTTACAGTAGTAGGGGAAATTTCTCCCAAATCTAAACATTTAAAAATTCATAAGGGCATAAGATTGTTACTCGCTCCTAAATCACATAAAGCTTTTCCATAAAACTTTTCACCAATTGTACAAGGTATAGTAAAACTACCAGGATTTTTTAATTTTTCAGGAAGCCTTTTCTGAATAATAACACTACACTCTTCACTGAGTGCAACGATCTCATGATCTGTAAACTTCCTTTTCTTATTTAGTACATCTTTTTATAAATTTCACATAACTTGGCATTTATTTCAAAGCTTCAACAAAAGGAATATTTATTGTTAATTTCTTAAGGATTTCCACAAATTTTGTAAATTGTTTATCTTTATTCTTATGTTTCAGTCTTTAAGGAAACAGAGGTAATGGTTTTTCTAAATGAATATGTGTTTGTTCATTTTCGTGTTGATCATTTTCCATTTCTTCCTTCTCTTCATCAACTTCAGTTTCTCTTTGGATTCTTGTTTCAATTTCTTTTCTAGTTCGTAATTGAATAACTTTAATTTGCTCTTTATTTTGATCTTTTGGATTAACTTCCACAGTACTTGGAAGATATCCAGAAGTTCTGTTACTAAGTGCAGTAGCAATATGTCTTAATTGATTTTCAATATTTCAAATAGAAGCCCCTTAATTCTGTATTTAATTTCCCATATTCAATATCACTTCTTCTATCGTCAACTTCTTTTCCTTAACTTGTGGGTTAGGATTGGAGTTAAATCCTGGAGGATAATAACGTCAAAAATTAGGATTTCCTTGATTGTTCAGATTTATAAATGGATTCATTGAATTATTATAATTATTTTAACTAAAATTAGAATGATTTTTCCATCCAGGGTTAAAATAGTTAGAATAGGGATTGTTATTTCAATTATTTATAGCATTTAAGGTTTCATAAGATGGTTGAGAATCAATAATCTGTCCTAGTGAATTTTCCTCTAATACTGGGGGTATTTGAGAATAGTTCACTCTTATTTGATCAATCTTTTTAGAAATAGTAGCAATTTGAGATGCCAAAATAGACATTGCATCAGAATCATGAATACTGACTACTCTCTTAGGATTTACCCTCTCAGAGGACCATTGAAAATGGTTAGTAGCCATTTCTTCAATTAAAGAATATGCTTCATCAAAAGGTTTTGAAATTAATGATCCACTCATAGCCACATCTATAATCTTAATGATCCAACTAATCCGTTGTAAAAAGTTTGAATTATTAACCAATCTGGTAAAGCATTGTGTGTACATTTTCTAAGAAGATCCTTAAATCTTTCCCAGGCTTTATATATCGATTCCCCTTCAAACTGACAAAAAGATGTAATATCATTTCTAAGCTTAGCAGTTTTCGAGGGTGGAAAATATTTAGCCAAGAATTTTTGTGATAGTTTTAATAGATCCAGGTGCTAATGAATTTAACCAAGCCTTAGCTTTATCCCTTAATGAAAAAGGAAAAAGTCTAAGCCTAACAACATCATTAGACACTCCGTCATATTTAAATGTAGCACAAATTTCAAGAAAACTAGCAAGATGTAAGTTAGGATTTTTAGTAGGTGATCCTCCAAACTGATTATTTTGTACCATTTGGATAATAGCAGGTTTAAGCTTAAATAAATTAGCAGCAACATCATGATTTTGAATAGTTAAATAAAGTTCATCTACTGTCGAATTCGCATAATCTTTTAAAGGTCTTTGTCGATTCTCATTTATTGGATTTTCTAGATTATTTGACATTTCTTTCAAATTCTTAATTTCTCTTTGTTGTTTTTGAATTTTTTAAATAGTACGTTCTAATTCTGAATCGTAAGGTACTAAATATTCAGATCCAATATTTAACATAAACAAATAAAGTAAGCAAAGTAAAATTCTTTAAAAATAAACTCTTAAATAAATTTTATTTTTTATATATATTTGTATATATTTATTATCTAAATTTCCTAATTTATCAAAATTATTTAAATAAATTTAACTGTTACCTTCCCCGACAATGACACCAAAAACTTGATCCAAATTTTTATATGTAAGGATTTATGAAGTTAACACCACTACAACGCCAAAAATTTGATCCTTATATGAAAAATAAATTGTGTAAAAAAATATATATAATTATAGGTTATTAATAATGAGATTTTATGCAAGTATACGTATCGTTATCAAGTAATGATGAACTTTCTATTGAAGCCCCAAATATCAATCCCATGGGGAAGGTGTAAGTTAATAATGATAAATTTTAACAGAAAATTTACAGAAAATTAAACAAAATCACTGTCACTAATTTCGAATGTTGGGATATTAAGCAAACTAAATTACTTAACTATTAGCAAAACAGAAATGCAAATTTTGAATAATAACTACTAATCTACTAACTATGTTTATGTAATGAATATTTCTTATGTGAAAAAACATCGTTCCCACAACAATGAATTCTGGTGAAATGAGATGAGATAAATGTTTATAATATGTATTGTGCCAAATATGAGCAATTTTAATTTTCTACCCTGATATAGTGCATAGAAAATCATTGGTTTAGTCCCTAAATCCGTGGCTAGGCTAGGAGGATACCGGCTCCCACTCCAGAGCTCCCACTTCCCTTCACCTAAAAGCTAACTCTCGCTTTAGTTTTTAAACACTAAGACCAAATTAGTGATTTTAGTCTGTCACTCTAAATGTTCTCTAATTCTACACCCAACAAAGAATATTTCTTTATTTATTTGCACTTAATTTCTTGAACAAATTTCTCCTTCATGAAATCAAATATGACCCTCACTCTGTTGTAGAACTCATACTCCATTTCTCGGATCATATGTTCGACAACATATTTTAACAAATTAATTGGCCAAATTGAAAAGTAAATTATGTTCAGAGTTGAAAAATCATCACAATTTATTTTATATTTTAATTATGACACATTCATTTTATCTCTTCATTTCACCATATCACAGAGTTGGGGGAAAGATAGAGGGAACTACTCAAACTTCTTGAGAAAGATATGACAAAAAATAAATTTCATATATAAAAGAAAGTTCATACAACACTAAATAAAGAAACAAACTTATCTGGAACTCTTTCTCAAAGCAAATCCTTTGTTGTTTTTCCTTAAAAATGCAGGAAAAAGAACTCTCTCACTTTTCTCCTTCTCTAACACAGTTACAGAAAGTTTCACACTAAATATCACCACAAAAACTCTAAACTATGAAAGCAAAATTACTGATTGACTCCAATATGGTGGTGGAATGAAGATGGATTATAAAAATGTGGCGTGGTGGAACATTGTGGAGCGAAACATGAACGTAGAGGAGAAAAAAACGTAGAGGAGTCACTTTTCTGATGAAATTTGGCCCCAAATAAAAGCCAAGGTCGGTTCTCCAAGAGGTGCCTCCAAAAACTCTTAAAAAATCATCCAAATACATCAAAACTTCTAGAAACGGGGTCTTAACCACCTTTGGTGCTGTCAGCGCTGAGCAAAAATTCTCTAGCTTTCGGTGTTCTGCACCGTCGGCGCTGACCTTGGCGCCGCCGGCGCTGAGTATTTTCTTAAAAACATCATTTTGACTTCAAATTTCATCTGTTTTACTTTAAGACCTAAAAATCAACAACCTGCAAGAAAACATCAAAATACCTTCCATTAAAGTGCAATATCACCAAAAATAAGTATAAAATATGGGTCTAAAAATACATATATTTTTGGTGTATCAGATCCTAAAATCATTAAGTCACTCACCCTAAAGTTAAAATTCAAAGTTCATCAAAATTCTAAAAATCAAACTAACTAAAAAAAATCAATATAAGGCAATTTGAAAATCAACCTAAAACTAAAACCCATAAAGTCACTAATTAAAATTAAATCAATTGAGGACTATTTTTTTAGCCGAAGGTGTATGCTTGATAATCAATCTTTGCTCTTGGTTTTGAAGTTTTATGATAAAAAACTTAAATTCATGTGCTTCTTGGATATGTATATGTTTGTTAAGATTAGATGAGATTTTTGGCTCAACTAGAGTTGGGTTTCACCCATTAGATTGAGTGGATTAAGCCTTAGGGTGTAGAACTTCGGTTCTTCATTCATGCGGGGATGATGAACCGATGCCGTCTATTTTTGTGTACTGAAAATGGATGAGGGAGATTAAATCACACAAGACTGCATGAACAGAGGATAACATTGGATTGTGGGCCAGTGTGGCTTCTACGTGGAAAGCAAAGCAAACTATAACGCACCACATGCATTTTGGATATGTAGTGGATGAGTTGGCAGCCAAGTTGTTAAGTAGGGAATTAAGGCCTTTCTGATTTAAATAAATTCCATAAAATAAGAAAATCCTTTAAATATTCATAATTAATAAAACAAAAATCTGAAATATATATAAAAATAAAATGCTCTAAACTCAGTCAAGCGAGGAGAATATATGAAAAACAAAATCAATGTAATTATACCCCTAATTATTTCAAAAAGTAATTAGAACTTTTAAGTAATTAAAAAATCATTAAAAATTAAATTTAAGTCAAAATTAAATGCAAAGTTTACAGGATGAGCTCCCTGACCTTCGAGACTTCCCCTGATTTTTCCAAGGGTAGAGACCACCATTCAAAATGTAAAATGTAATTCTTTTTATTAAATTTTTAATTAATTTAGATAATAAATATAAAAAATAAAATATTAATAAAAAAAATACAAAAATCACTTAAAAACTAAGAAAGACAACAGAAATAGTAAACCCATGAATTAAAATCACAACTATTATATCTAAAATACAAAAATCACCTAAAACCTAAGGGGATTAGATTTGCAAATTCCAAATTTTGTAATGTAACCATTTTCCTCCAACTTTAATTAAAAAATGGTGAGTTAAACTTTAAAATTTTAATAAGTTGACCTAATAAACATTTGAAAAGAAATTATTAAGTCAAACACTAAATTAAATACCAAAATATATTCAAGGGTAAAATTGTAATTATTTAAAATTATAATTTTTTTTTCACTTCATAAAATGTAAATAAACATAATCAACTCAAATTAGAGGACCAATGATTAAATAGCCATTTAAAACTCTTGATGAGAGATTAGAATAACCAGTAAGTCAAATCAACCAAACTTTAACTAAAATTAAATACAAATTGAAATAATTACAAAATAAACCTTACTAGCAATTTGAACATTTCAAAACCTCAAGACCACTAAATTCTGATTGAAACTCATTAATAAAACTTATTAATTAAGAAACCTATAATTAAGTGGAGGAAAATTTCATTTGTGATTTTCCTAAAATTATAAATGTACCCTTCTTAGCCCTCAAACTTGAGCATGAAAAGACTAAATATCATGAGAATTAAACTAAGATGATAATTAATCAATGAAATAACTATGAAATAATAAAACAAGATTAATCAAGAGCAATCAAAGGTCTACTTATAATTTCTCAAAAAGTACAAATATGACCTTGATTGCTTTTCATTCTTAAAAGTAAAGCTCATAAGCTTAAATTGGATGAACTTAATTTAAAATTACTAATCAAATATCAAATAATCATCTAACATTAAAATTCATATGTTTAAAAATGAGTAGAAGTATGTTTGCAACCTTTTTTTTAAATCACAAACAAATCCTTCTCATTATCAAACTTAATGAAACAAAAGAATTTAAAATTTTAAATTATTAACTAATCCCTCAAAGTATTCAACAAACATCAAAAGAATTCTAAACAACTTACACTTTGAGATGAAATGATTTGAGACAAAATTTGTAATTTTACAAATATATCCCTGACGTGCCCCTAGTGTGTGTTGTTTTTCTGTGTGTTTTATATCAATTTAATTCCCTGGTACAATGCCAAAAACTTGACATGTCCCTAAATTATGAAGTAATTTAGTTTTCAAAAATATGGCCAATAACTTGACCTAATTTATATTAAGTAGTTAATGTGCAAAATTGAAATGTTATAAAATATAACAAATAATTCACACACTATGGGTTCTACGCAATTGCACATATCACTACATGTAATATAAGAACTTCTGATTAAGCCCCAAATATCGATCCGACGAGAAAGCGAGGAAAGATGTCCTTAGTTAAATTCCAGTCTACTACTATTAGTCCTTAGTTTGGAATGTCGATTAAAATGATGTTTTATCTAGCAACTACTCCTAAATGCGAATGTTAAATGTAAGGATATTAACTATTCCTAAATGTAAATATTAATTCTAATGATAACCCTTTCTGGATGAATTAGTTTGGAGAATTTTAAGATATTAAAAACTACAATTCTTATGTAGTGAATTGGATAACGTAAAGGAATGAGATACATTAAATATTATATGTGCAAAATAAGCGTAATTTTAATTGTCTACCCTCAGTCAAGTGTTATACAGAATCGTTGGCTAATCTTAGGTTTATTATCTAAATCCGTGGTTAGGCTGGAAGGATACTAGCTCTCACTCTGGAGCTCTCACTTCCCTTCCTCTAAACGCTAACTGTCGCTTTAGTTCTTAAACACTAAGATCAAATTGGGGATTTTAGTATGTCACTCTAGAATCTCCAATTCTTTGCCCAATAATATATATTTGTTCCCCTATTTATTTTCACTCAAACCCCATGAACTTCACCATCCATGGAATTTGAATTAGGTTCCACTTTGTTGAAAATTACATCTCCCTCTCAGATCTTAATGCAATTACAATGAATTTTAACACTACAACGAACCCTTATTGTAATGTAAATGGAGTGCAAGTAAAAACCATCACATTTATAATTAAAACTTCTTCAAGCATGCATCCCAATATCCTAAACATGAATCCTACTCATTATAAAAGAAAAGTAAAAGGAAAATAATGACATAATCCTCTCATTTCATAATTTAAAAAAAAGTAGAAAGCATAAGAGAAACACATCACAAAACATGAAGAAAACACAACGAAAAACTTTATTACATCAAAGCAAATCGACTAGATAAATTTTTACAAAATCATAAGATAATGAAGAATATATTACTTAACTTTTTCCCTTTGAAAGAAAGATGTAAATCTCTCCCGCTGATTCATGCAATGCTAATACATCTCCTTACAGATTCTCTCAAAATCCCCTCTCCAATCTGTCCAAAAAGGTTGAAATCTACATTTCTACTCTGATTTTAAGATATATAAACATTCTCCACATTTTTTCAGTCACACACACAACTTTTTTGACATAAAATCACCCTATTATAGTGTAGGGACAAATTTCCCAAGAGATGCCTCACGCAACCTTTCAAAAATCATCTAAATACATTGAATCTCGACCATAACCACACAAAATCACGTCCAACCTATCTCGAGCGCCATTGGCGCCATTCTAGGCACTGTTGGAGCCATATTTTTATCATTCTCTAGATTCAGGCGTCGTTGTCAGCGCCGGTTTGGGCGCCTTTGGGGCCGGTCTGCGACAACTCCACCGTTTCACTCCATTTGGCTCCGTTTCAGCCACGTTTCACCCCGTTTCAGTTGTGTTTCGTTCCTAACAGGTAGACTTACAAAATAAACATGAAAACAACCTTTTTTAAAAGTGTTATGTGAGAAAATTAAAGGAGATTAAGCATAGAAAGACATATCGAAATGTCTCAATATAGAATTTTTTTTCTTACTCGTTTTAGCTCCAAATTGCACTATTTTTGCTTCTTTTTCACCAAAAGTTCATTTCTTGTACCTGAAAAAAAAATACAAAATACCTTCCTTTAAAGTGTAATATCACAAAAAATGAATATAAAATATAGGTATAAAAATGCATATATTTTTGGTGCATTAATCTCCCAACAATAAATTTTCCAAGAGAACTTCAATTTAAATGAATTTTTTGTTAATGAACTAAGTAAATAGAAGTAAAAGAAGATATATGAATACAACAACAACAAAGCCTTAATCGCACTACGTGGAGTCGGCTACATGAAATTTTTTTCTCCATTGCGTCCTATTTAGCGTCATATTTTCATTTAGTTATAGTAAATTAAGATCATTTTTAATACAATAAGCCCAAGTCTTCCTAGGTCTACCTCTGCCTTCCTTAACACAAGTCGAATCTAAAACATCTACTCTCCTAATCAGATCATCAGATGGTCGATGTTTAATGTGACCCAACCATCTAAGATGACTTTCTCTAATTTTGTCTGCCATAGGAGCTACACCAACCCTATCACGAATATATACATTCCGCATTTTTTCTTTAAGTGTAAAGCCACTCATCCACCTAATCATTCTGATCTCGACAACACTTAACTTATTATTATGCTTCTCTTTTAAAGGCCAACATTTAACGTCATAGAGCATTGCAGTTCTCACCATCGTCTTATAAAGTTTTCCTTTCAGTCTTAGTGGTACTTTTCTATCCTACAAAAGCCCCAAGCATTCCTCCACTTCAACCAACCAACTTGAATTCTACTATTAACATCCCCATCTATATCACCATCGCTTTGGAAAACGGACCCAAGATATCTAAATTGTTCACACCATTTAATAATTCGATCACCCAAAGTCACACTTATGTCACTAGAGCTATTACTACTAAAATTACATTCCATGTATTCATTTTTAGTTCTACTTAAACAAAGTCCTTTAGACTTCAATATAGACCTCCATAATTCAAGTTTTTCTTGAGCTTTTTCTCTCGTTTTATCCACGAGAAGAATATCATCAGCAAAAAGCATACACCGAGGACCATCCTCCTGTAGATGTCCAGTAAGACCATCCATAACTAAAGTAAAAAGATATGGGCTTAAAGCCGATCCCTGATGTAATCCAACAAAAATAGGAAAATATTTTGCCAATCCTCCTTCAGTTTGAATACAAGTAACGACTCTAATATACATATCTTTAATGACTTGAATATAAGTCATATCAACACATTTCTTCTCAATAACTCTCCTAAGGATATCTCTTAGAACCTTATCGTAAGATTTTTCTAAATCAATAAAAATCAAATGTAGATTCTCCTTATTATCTCTGAACTTCTTCATCAAACCTCTCAATAAATGTATAGCTTCCATAGTAGACCTGCCTGACATAATTCCAAATTAATTATGAGAAATTTTTATGATGCGTCTTAACTTATGTTCGATTACCCTCTCCCATAATTTTAAAGTATGACACATCAACTTAATTCCTCTATAATTTGCACACTCTTGTGCATCCCCTTTATTCTTAAAATTGGGGACCAAAATACTCTTCCTCCACTCCTCAGGCATCTTTTTAGTTTTTAAAATAATATTAAAGAGTTTAGTAAGCCAAGAAACTCCCAAATATTCCAAATATTTCCACACTTCAATTAGGATATCATCAGGTCCTACAAACTTTCCACCCTTGGTTTTCTTTAAAGCCTCCTCAACTTCGTTTTTGCTAATACAATGGTAAAAATGAAACGTTTTATTATTATTCATGATATTAAAATCACTAAGGCCAATCATATTTTTAGAAACTTCATTAAAAAGTTTATCAAAGTAACTCACCCACCTATGTTGAATATCTTTTTCTATGAAAAGTACTTTTTGATTTTCATCTTTAATACACTTGAGTAAAATCTTTACTTTTCTTTTCTCTTTGTTTGGATAGTTTAAACATATATTTTTCACCCTACTTAGCATCTAATCTATTATAAAGATCATTTAAAATAGAATATTTAGCGTTAGAGATTGTTCTTTTAGACTCCCTGCTGACCATTTCACATTTTTCCCAGTTCTCTAAGCTTTTGCATTTTAACCAATTTTTATAAAATAACTTCTTATATTTTATCTTTACTTGCATATTATTATTCCACCACCAACTATTTTTATTTGTAAATAATTTTTCTTTTGATTCTCCAAGCACATTTTTTGCTACTTGTTTAATAGTGTTTGTTACTTTATCCCACATCACATTTGCTTTTTTATGAATATCCCAAAGTTTGAAATTTTGAATTTTACTCATAAAAATAGTTTTATTTGTTTCTTTTAAGTTTTCCCATCTAATTTTGCAATGATAAGTCCTAATATTTTTTATTTTACAACTCTTAATCTTAAAACCTAAAACTAATAAATGAAGTTGGTACTTAAATTTTCGATTGGAATGACCTTACAATCTTTATAATCACGACGATCTCCTCTTCTCATAAGAAAATAATCAATTTGTGTTTTTTTAGATCCACTCTTATAAGTAATAAGATGTTCATCAATTTTCTTCAATAAAATATTAGTAATAACAAAATCATACGCTAAAGCAAAATCTAAAATAGCTCTACCTTCTTCATTAGTTACTCCAAAACCGTAGCTACCATGAATATTTCTGAAATCTTCTACCACTCTACCGACATGTCCATTTAATTCTCCTCCAATAAAAATTATTTCTTCAAGAGGTATCATTTGTATTAAGTCTTCTAAGTCATTCCAAAATTTATCTTTAGACCCTGTATTTAAACCTACTTGAGGAGCATAAACACTTATAATATTAAAAATCTTAGTATCAATGATAATCTTAAGGGCTATAATTCTATCACCAACTCTATTAATTTTTACAACGTTATCTTTCAAAATCTTATCTACAATTACACCTACACCATTTCTAGCATGACTCTTACCAGAATACCAAAGTTTAAAACCTAAATTATCAATCTTCTTAGCCTTTTCTCCAACCTACATAGTTTGTTGAATACATAAGATATTAATTTTTCTATGAATCATAATATCAACTAATTCCATTAATTTACCATTGAGAGTACCTATATTCCAAGATCCCATCATAATATTAGTTTCATTAGTTTCATGGACTAACTTCTTTACCCGCATTCGCCCGTAATGTGGGAACCCTTGCTTATTTAACACTGTACCCGGGTGCCGGTGTAGCGGGCCTTGCATAATTTTCACTGTATTCAGGCTATACAGTGCGTCGCTTCTAGGGGACGCCCTAGTACTTACACAATGATCAATATTATTCATGTCATGATTTTTTTTCAACAAGTTTTACGCTGGCTGTTGACTACCTAACACAATCCTCCACTTTTCGCATCCGGGCTTGGGACTGACAACGACAGTGTTTGAAAAGTAAGCTATGAAGATATATGAACATCAAACCAAACTATTGAACAAATGTAATAAGCTATGAAATGTAAGCCCAAATGAAAACTTAATAAAATTTATAAACCATAAAATAAAATTCAGTAGGACTTAAACTTAAACTTAATTAAAGAAACTCTTAATTTGTAATGGTTCATTGGATGAGGTAACCCATGGTTGCTAACAAGAAATAATTTAGTTGTTTGTAACCAAAGAAACCATAAATACTGAAGACTCTAGGATGATAGAAGAATGAGATCTTGCTTAACATTGTCTTAAAAATCAAATTAATCAAAAGGCAGTCATCATAAAAAATCAAATTAATCAAAAGAAAAGTTTTTAAAATGCAATCATATAGAGAATCAAACTAATCAAAAGATAATCATACTAAACATTAAATTGATTAAAAAAGCGATAAAAAATCAAAGAAAAGTCAAATAAGATAAAAGTCATAAACTCATAAAATCTAAAAACATTAAAATGTAAAATAAACTTCTTATGAACAAACAAAACTAAATGAACTTAAAAAATAATAGATCCATCATGAAACTATGAAGTTTTTTTTAGACAACGTAGCCCATGATAGCTAATAGGAATCCTCTGGTCAGATTGTTCCAACTTTCTCATCTGACTAAGTAAATTAGAGACCGTGATGACCCGAGACTATGGAAGGTCATGTGCATCTTAACCAGGCATTTTAACCATTTTTCTTCACTTTACAATCAATACCTTTAGACCTCATAAGGCTCCAACCCTTTAGCATCATAAGATCAGGCTAGACTATGCTTTTATGATAGTTTTATTGGATGAGTAATTAATTCATCTTTATTGAATTTCTCTCGCATGTTAGTTTAAGTATTTTTGGTTTTCCATACATGTTTTTAAGCTATCATAGTAAGCTTAGGATATGTTAACTCTATTTTGCAGAGTTGTTGTAGTGAAATTTGGTGTTCAAAGTAATGTTATTTTTTTTTCATGTTGAGTTGTCTCTTTTTTTTTTGAGTTAGGGTGTATTTTGGTCAGTCAACTATAAACATAAAAACTATCTAAAAGAGAATTTACCCGACAATATAGTTGTATAAAAATTATAAAGTTTATGATTAAGAAATTTAAGCAATTAATGTTGGGATTATTCAAGTAATAAAGGACTTTCTATTTAAGCCCTGAATATCGATCC
The DNA here is from genome assembly GCA_003013225.1 of Phalaenopsis aphrodite. NCBI lineage: Eukaryota > Viridiplantae > Streptophyta > Magnoliopsida > Asparagales > Orchidaceae > Phalaenopsis > Phalaenopsis aphrodite. The sequence goes on from NEWO01000101.1 coordinate 897,671, forward strand.
CACAGGGAAGGTTTAAATTTAAAATGATAAATTTACTAGGAAATTTACAGAAAGTGAAACAAAATTACTGTCACTAATTTCAAATGCTGAGGTATGATCAAAACTAAATTATTTAACTTTTAGCAAAACTGAAATGCAAAGTTTAAACAGTAGCTACTAAAGTATTAAACTATGTTTATGTGATAAAGATTTCTTATGTGAAAATCATCTTTCTCACAACAATGAAGTTTTGGTAAAATGAGATGAGATAAATGATTTAATATGTATTTTGAAAAATAGGAGCAGTTTTAATTCTCTACCCTGATATAGTGTTATAGAAAACCATTGGTTAATCCCAGGTTTAGTCCCTACATCCGTGGCTAGGCTAGGAGGATACTGACTCCCACTCGAGAGCTCCCACTTCCCTTGACCTGAAGGCTCTCTCTCACTTTAGTTTTTAAACACTAAGACCGAATTAGGGATTTTAGTCTGTCACCCGAAAGATTCTCTAATTCTACATTCAACAAACTATATTTCCCTATTTATTTGCACTTAATTCCATGAATGAAATTCGATCAAATGTGATCCTCACTCTATTGTAGAACTCATAATCCATTTCCTGGATCATATGTTTCACAACACATTTTAACAATTAAATTGGCTAGATGGAAAAGTAAATTAAGTTCACAGTTGAAAAATCATCATAATTTGTTTTATATTTTAATATTGGCACATTCATATTATCTCATCATTTCACCATATCTCAGAGTTGGGAGAAAGATAAAAGAAACTACTCAGACTTCATGAGAAAGATGCAACAAAACACAAATTTCATATATAAAATAAAGTTCATACAATATTAATAAACAAGCAATACTTATTTGAAACTCTTTCTCAAAGCAAATCACTTGTACCCTCTCCTAGGAAATGTAGGAAGAAGATATCTCTCACGTTTCTCCTTCTCCAACACTCTTAGAGAAGAATTCACACTTAATCTCACCATAAAAACTCTGAACTGTTACAGAAAACTCACTAATAGACTCCAAAATGGTGGTGGAATGAAGATGGAAATGAGAAATGACGCTAAAGGAATGAAGTTGACGAAGAGAAACCAAGAGAGAGTTAAAGAGAGCCCTTTTTCTGATGAATTTGGGCCCCTAATAGAGCCCAGAGTCGGTTCTCCAATAGGTGCATCTAAAAAATTTTCAAAAAGTGTCCAGATTTGTTGAATCTTCTAGAAACAAGGTCTGCACCACCATAAGCGCCGTCAATGCCCAAACTGGCACCGTCGACGCCCAAACAAGCACCGTCGGCGCCCAAACAAGCACCGTCGGCGCCAATTTTCCGCCAATTAATTTCTTGCTTTTTGTTAAATGACACCGTTCGCGCTGAGCAAATTTTTGTATCCTCCATTTTGACTACAAATTTTTATATTCTCCATTTTGACTCCAAATTTCATCCTTTTTGCTTCCTTTTTGCTCCAAGCCCTAAAAATCAACAACCTGCAAAAAAACATGAAAAATACCTTCAATATCAATATCACCAAAAATGGGTATAAAATATGGGTCTAAAAATGCATATATTTTTGGTGTATAAAAATCCCCCAAACTTACATGTTAATTGTCCTCAAGTAACTCCTCTACTATATAAAAAATTTGACTTATGGTAAAGAATTTAACTTTTAAATTTTCATATCTTAGTCCACTAAATACAATAACATAACTTAAGAAAAGTTCAAAATAACTCCAGTTAATACTAAAGGTATAAGAATATTTAGCAATCAAGTCCAGGATTTCTGATTCTTTATTCTTTTCAAGAAAAATTACAAATTGTCATATTAAAGACACTTAAAGTATTCATATGAAGACGAACTTCATATAACTTTACCAGTAACTAAACTAATACTCAAATAAAAGTTTAGAAAATGTAGTCAAGTATTCTTCTTTAAGTTGATTCAAGTGAAGCCAATTTTTAATTAGGCATCTCCTCAAGCTTCTCCTCAATTTATCTTTTTTTTTTCTTTTCTTTTCATGATCTTTTTCAATCCTTTTTTCTTTTCTTTTCTTTTTTTTTATGAGGATTACTATATCTGGATAGCCTTTAATGATTTTGAACTTCACCATCATCTTCTTAAAGTCAAAAAATTTTCACATTTCTTCACTTAACAAATTTATATTAACTTAAAGATTTCATAAAGTTTAATTCTTTTCTTCTTACATGAATCTTTAAGATTTTTAATATTTCAAAAATACAAATTTCTTTACTAAAAATAGAAAAATATAATTTTATTCTCTTATACCAAATATGTTAATCTCTAAAATTAACCTTCATTATTGAAAATTTTTACTTAAGTTTACTATATATTTAGAAACATAAATATTGTTATCTAAATTTAACCCCTAATATCAAAGGTCATGTTAAATTTAAAATTTTTTGAAAATATAGTTAAGTGAGGACAAATAAAAATAAGTTTCTTTCTTTAAAAAGGAATTTTCCCCCCCAAACTTAAATTTTTAAAAGATTTAGCATGAAGAACTAAAAAATAAAGGGTGAAAGAAAACATTAAATACATAAAAAAAGACATACCTGTTGAAGGTTCTGATTTTGAAACTTAATTCTGAAATACTGCAGGTGCTAATATGAATAACTACAAGAATTAAAACCTTAAATTACACATAATACATATAAAATTTGTTGAGAAAGAGTTAATTACACTACATTTAACAAAATACTCAAACTAACAACATAACTAAACTGAATTTCAGGAATGAAAACAGTTTTACAAACTACAGTTCACAACACAACATAACAATAAAACAAAGTCTTACAATCTAACAACAAACAGTCTCAACAAGATAATAAAAACAAACAACACAATAACAAAGTACAATCAAACGTACACTACAAGAAAGATCACCAATCATCATCATCTTCTTCTTCATCTACATCCAAATTCTACTGCTAATATGGAGTAAAAATAGGGTGAGTAGGAAATTGAACTGAATGATCACCCTTCATGTATCTCACCAAAGCATCATCATAAGTTGCATCATATTCGAACTTTTATCGAATCAAATCATCAGTGTGAGCAGTTCTGGCATCCATGTTTTTGATTCTATGATCCATTCTTAAGATATCTTCCTACTCAATCATCATTTGGTCCAATAATTCTCTAAGAGTAGGGTCACTAGAAGTAGGGTCCTAGAAGTAGAAGGAATATCCCTGGTCTTACCTTCAGATCTTCAATCAACATGAGATTCATATGTCTTTATGTTAGCAGGCTCAATAGGTCTTAGAGGCTCAATCCTCTCCTCATCTAATCTAAAATCAACTCCTGCCTATTCACAGAGTGTGAAAATAATTGTAGGGCGAGCCAAACCACCAGAGGTCTCTCCCAAAGCAATAGATCTAGTATTCATATAATTAATAGAGCCTACATTTATCTCCATCACCTGTTGAATATAGAAGTTCAGGATGGCTTTATCCATGGTTACCTCACTATGATGATTTGTCGGTATCATTCTACCAGAAATAAAGTAGTGCTAGGCCTTAGATACTACATTAAGCATAGAAAAAGGAAAATTTACCTTAACACCAATTTTACCTTTCCAGGTCCCTTTTCCATCAGTTAAATAAGAAATAACCTCATCTAAGTCCTCATTTGTATCAGAAAATGATTTATACCGGCATCTTTAAAAATCTTCCAACTGATATAACTCATTAGTTTTTCTTGGAGCAAACTCCACCATTTTTCCACGAACAAAAACACAGTCGTTAGAAGCATCCGTAAAATTTGTGTAGAACTCCATCACTACACCAATAATCGCATCGACAGTAAAATAACAGAAATTTCCCCACTTCCAAGCATTGATCAATCGCTCGATTTCTCCACCAGGATTTTTAAATCCCCAAACCGGAATCACTTTTTTATTTTTAAATCCGCAAAATTTTTGTTCATCATAATCTACTTTTATTTTTTCTTTTCTCATTCTTGGTGTCATAGGAAATCTAAGAAAATTCGATAAAAATCCAAATAAATTCCAAAAATCACAATATGAAATGCTTTAAACTTAAATACACAAAGTAAGAGTTCTTCACCAAAGGATTTTCTCAAAATCTCTCAAAAAATTCCAAAATTTTTGGATCTCGGCAATGTGAGATAAATCCTTGGTGAAAATGAAAAGTTTTTAGTTCAAAGCGTAACTCTTACCTAGAGAAGATAAAATCTAAAGTTCCTTTGCCTTGAAATCACCTCAAATCCGACCAAAATCAAGCCCTATGTGCAAAAACTAGAAATTGAAGGTGACTCAAAGGGTAAAAATGACAGTTTACGGTGAAAATTGCAAAATTTAAGGAGTTTTGGCTATTCTCGGGTTGAAGGCGCCGTCGGTGCCCATGCCAGCGCCATCAGTGCTGAACGCCTAAAAATTCCAATTTTCAATTTTTTCAAATTTTTCCAAATTCCTTTTAGTATTTTTAAACACAAATTTTTATCTAACAATAATTTAGAAATAAACATTTTCACAAACAATCACTTTCACAAACAACAACAAACTAACTTGTATATATGAAAAAAAACTTTTACAAATACATTTTTCTAATCACGCTTTCACACACATAAAGTAAACTAAATTATAAATTAGCATCAAAATTATGCCACAACACTAAATGTTGACACAATTATACACACAATCAAAATTCAGAAAGTTTTAAAGTAAAGCAAACTAAACCAAATCCACACAATCACACTAAATACATAAATATCTTTAAACTAGTAGAGAGTCCAAATTCTTCAGTTATTTTGCATCTTTTTCAGTGCTTTCTCCTTCTCAAATATCTCCCATAGACTGGTAATGAATGTACAAATTGTAGAAGGGTCAGTACAAGATTTGATGAGTCAAATTTTCTTCAATCCATCCGTTTTCATTAAACTTCTGCATTAATCCTGCTTTAAATTTCCCATTATGATCAAAATTTTCTTTCATCCTCCAATCTAGGTGATCGAAAAGGTACTTAAGATCTTCCACCGCATTCATAATACTCTGAAGTTCTCTTTCAATTTTCTTCAATTTCTCTTCTAAAGCAAGTGAATTTCCAACTGTTGGTGGGATCAATGGAGTTGAAGCATGTGATGAATGATCTAGGATAGCATCTAATGCTTCATTCCCATTCCCAACATACTTGTCATCAATAGGAATCATGGGATCCCATGGTAATAAATCTTTTTCCCAACTTTCATATGGAATTTGAGATTGGCTACAAAGTAGGAAAATTGTGGAAGGATGCTCAAGTCCATAAATTGGTCCATTCATAATAATACCCATAATAGATTTAAAAATAATAGATCCTATATCAATGGGTATTTCCATTTGAATGCAATAATTTAAAATAGCACTTTCTTTGGTAACTCTACTAATCTTCATAATAGGGAGTAATTTTGCAGAAATGAAGAATGCCACTGCTTCAATATTGGATTAAGTGATGAAGCAGAGAAACTAACATATCCCTCATCTCACATTTCCCAAATATCACTTTCATCCATCAAAAAATTATAGACATCTTGCATCAAATCTCTCGTAGGGATAAAAATTTTGTAATGACAGATTATATCATTTTCAATCACATAAAACTCATTGATTCGTGCAGGAGTAAATGGCACAACCTTACCTTGTATGAAGACAACTCCTTGGGTAATTCCATGTAAGTTAGCATAGAATTCCTTCACCACTGGTACAATAACTAAAATGGTAGTGTAGCACAAAACTTCCCATCATCTTTGTACAATGATATTATCAATCAGAGAACTTGGATTAATCAATCCATAATTTACAAAGCCTATCTCCTTGATCAATCTCTTCTTCATAATGATTTTAACATATAATCTCTGCGCGTCAAAAATGATAAACTTTCTTCATTTAAAACTCCATAATTGAAAGTATTTTTGGAAATGGAGGCCTTGAAATTCAAAATTAGGAAGTTTCTGGTCGTCCAAGGTAGTTTTTAGAACTTTAAAAACACCTTTCGGTGGTTATTATAGAGTAAAATCCCGCCAAAGTCCACCAAATTTGTCCCGAACCATGCAAACTGCAGTTGGCACCAACAACGCCTCCAATTGCGCTGTTGGCACTATGGTCTGTCTGCAGGCGCCGTCAGCGCTAAAGGCCAAATTTGCATTTTTCAATATTTTGTGTTCAATTTGATTCCAAATTTTCCTCTAATACCAATAGTTGTCTTAATTTATGATATTTAAAATTGTGTAGGATTATTATCTACTAATATGTAAACACTTATCAAACAAAATAACAATATATATATATATATATATATATATATATATATATAACAAAAGGCTACTAAGGTGTAATTGCATAGAAGTACCCAGTAGCAAAATTCATTAGCAATAAAAGTAGTGGTTACAAGTATGACAAGTAATGTGTATATAATCTGGCCCAAAGACTATCCTGGGCCCTAAATCTCATCCATAGTTTGTAAAGATTGATAAAACTCAAGTGTTGGAAGTCCTTGAAGCCCAGCTCCTCAGCCTGCAAAGAATTGCAAAAATTTTGCCAAGAAAGCCAGTGGTATTGTTTCCTTTGTTCATACCAAAGAAATTTAATGAAGATTCTTTCAATTGCTACTTGTGTACCCTTTTGCATAGTGAACATTTGAAGGACATATGATGACATGGCAGTCAAAATGCTCCTCAGAATAGTGATCCTCCCACCATTTGACAGAAAAGAATTAGTCCAACAATCAAGTTGGGCTTTGATTTGATCAATAACTTCTTGAAATTGGATTTTTCTAGTTCTCCCTTTAAGTAATTGCACACCAAGTTATTTAATAGGGAAATTAAAATAGCTAAACCTAGTGTAATAAAAAATCCAATGCTTGATATGAGGAGTGGAATTAGTGTTAATAAGAAATTGACATTTCTGTTGGTTAAGGGCCATACCTGATGCATGCTGAAAGTGGAGGAGACATTTGTATATCTTCCTGATAGTTTTTTTGAAGTATTAAAGATAATTATATCATTAGCATAAGCTAAATGGCTTGTGATAATATTGGATCTGTGATGATATGCCAAGTGAGGTGAGGTAATAAACAGTCTATTCGGCTGTCTAGAAAAATAGTCTAGAGCTAGAATACTGATTGTTGGAGATAATGTTTCTCCCTGCTTGATACCCTTGGAAGCATTAAATAAGCCATGGCATTTGCCATTAATCAGAACAGAATGAGCATTGCACTTCAGCCACATGTGAATCAAATTGATGAAATCTTCATTAACGCCTCTGCAGATAAAGTGTCAAGAATAAAGTCCCAGTTAATGGTATCATAGGACTAGCTTGAAAATGACATTTCCCCCGTCCAAGATAAGACTTGACTGGTACGCATCTTGTAGGTTTTGGAGAAATAATAGTCTTAATGGAAATAGCAATAGCAGTGGTAGGTAAACGAACTCACAAATAATGCTTGGCGAAAATCCTATGCTGCGATGAAACAACAGTAGCAGTAAAGACAACAAGGTAGTCTCCTAGAAGAAGCTTAGTGGAGAACAGTGGAGGCGGTGGAACAATAGTAGCAAGAATGACATCTGTAAGAAGGTTTCCTAGACATAACTTAGCAAACATCTGTGAAAGTAGAATTTCTTCTTTTTTTGACTTGAAGATTATGAAATAGACATATTCTTCTTCAAAATTTAAACTTTCATCTGGTGCAATTTTGCACAACCAATTCTCTTTAATATTTTAACAACATAGCAGTTCTCCTTCTGAGCCAACTTCTCAAAAATGGAATGAACTCAAGCAAGTGGCATAGTATTGCCTTCTTCTTACCATGACCATTTTAGCAGAATGGCTGAGGTTGTGTTGCAACAATCTTTGAAACATCTTTCTTATAGAGGACAGTGGACAAAAGATGAAACCTACTCCCTCTAAGTTGTGGAGAGTTCATAGGTGGTCCTGTATCCTCCTTGACAAAAAATTCAGCAGAAGGAATCACTTCAACAACTGTAATCTTTTTAACATTAGGAACTTTTTAGTTTCTATTACTTCTTTACGTTTAGGTTAGCAGAAGACCTCAAACTTGATCTATTTCAGATACAGAAGGTACCAGAGCAGAATTCAAACCCTTTTCAGTGATTAGTTCATCGTTGTACCAAATACCTTTCCCTTTGACAACAGAGGTGCAGAAGTAGGTACAGTAATGGTTAAAACAACAACCGTAGCAACAACTGGTAGTAACGAGAATAATTCTAGTAAAAACAATTACTGTAGCCATAGCTCTAGTGGCAGACTTAATATGAACAAAAAAAAACTTTGTAAAGTTTACCCTCCTAAGGAAAGGAAATTCTTGATCAAACTTCAACTTGAACTCTATAGCAGGCTTAATGGTCTCAAATGTTTTAGAGTTAAACACAACTGTGACACTTCAAAACTTGATTTCGACATTATCAAATCTATTTCTAGACTAAATTACTACTCCAAAAGAGAAAGCATTCTTGCTAGCAATCAAGTTCATTTCAGTCTCGAACAGAAAGATTTACTTTAGTGATGACATTCTCAGAAATTCAAAAAATTCTAAGTATTAGTCTCATTCTATGCTCCACCCTTTTTCATAGAGATTTTTAGGATGAATAGTGAAGCTCTTAAACTTGTCTCGTAAACTGGGTGTTTTTTTTCAAAACATATCCAATTTAATTTTTTTTGTTTTATCTTATTTTAAAAATCAATTTTCCTTTTATTTTAGAGATTTTCTTTCATTTTGTTTTTTTTATTTTAATATTTATTTTTTGGTAAAGAAATTTTTAAAAATGGTAGAATTTAGGTATACTTGTCAAAAAAGTCAAGCTAAAAAATACATGAAGTTGATATGAAGTGAAGGACCGAGTCCAACAATTGGAGACGATTAGCATTTTTGCAAATTCATTTCAATTATTTTCTTTAATCCAATTGATAACTTATTAATTTATTGTGGGTTACATTCGTTAGGATTGAAGATTCCATAACTCATCTTTTAAAGGGCGATTAAACAGATGGTTTTAGAATCAAGGAAATTAGTTGATTTTACTTGCTCAAGGAAGAAATAGTCAAATTATATCAATGGAAGAATAGTACTTTGGTCTGTTAGGGACATCAAAAGACTACCAATATACGAAGACAAAACCACTAATCAAAGATGGGGAGAAAAATTAGTCCTCATTATAATCGCCATAAAAACTTATTGGTTTTATTTTTTTGGTTTCAAAATAAGTTTTGAAAAATATTTTGATTTTAGAAATACGACCGAATATATCTCAAATTTTTAATTGTTCATATAATCACACAAAACATTATAAGTAATATATTATCTTAAAATATGATAATATCACTTAATAATCGGTTTAATTATTCAAACTAATAAATTTATGGTGTTAGTTTGGTCTGTAAAAATGCCAAAGGATCTTTCCTCTATCTAATCTGAAGTCTAGATATGGTTTAGATTTTATGGATTACTAATTTCCTATGGTGCAAGCCCTATAGCTAATTACTTCTTAAGTGATCAAAAACACTTAAGATGACTCTCAATTAAAATTAGGGTTATGTCTTAAAGATTTCAATGTATACTTTACAAGATTAATTATAAGAAAATCAAATGAGAAATGATTAATTTGGAACAGCTATTTCTGGAGCCTAGATGAGAGAAAAGTAGGAGATGTCAAATATACTGAGTTAACTTCACTGAAATCCCAAATATCTTATGGTATGGCTTCAGATTTTTGAAAGGGAATTTATCTGATGTTTCAATACTACAATTTATTATAAATTTAGGAATTATATTTCATGACATACAATCATGAAAAAGCCTAAGAGAGAGTGAGGATTTACATCATGCCAGATGAACAACCTTAGAATCCTAGAAAACAAAATTGGATTTATATTCCATGACATGTAATCATGCAAAGCCTAAGAGGGTGAGGATTTATATTGTACTAGATGAAACTCCTCGAACTTAAAACCAAGATGTTGTTCACTAAAGAAAGTGATACATCAAGACCTAGTCTAAAGGAATAAAAACATTAAAAAAAATGTAAAATGGATTTAAAACCCTAAGTGGAATGGGTTGCCATATAAATCACTTAAACACATTTTAAATCATGCAAGGATTATCTCACTGAATGCAAGTTAGAAAAGGGTTTTTATTTTTTTTTAGGATTGTTTGCCTTATAACTTGATCACGATAATCAAGATGCCTAATTATGTATGGCATGCAAAATGTCCTAAAACTAATGCAAGTTTATTTTCTTTACAATTTAAAAACTTAAAGATTTAAGAGCTCACAACACTCGAATGAATTTTATTATTAACTATTAGTGCCAAGTGGTTAAACATCAGGATGTGGAATGGAATGTACATCCTTGATGATGAATTCACATCCTTGATGATGAATGCATAAAAGATTTGTCTGAAATGTCAATCGGTGTGCAAAGGCAGAACTCACTCTATAAGGTAGTGGTTCTAACGGGTCAAACCACTCCTTTTTGTGCAATGAGTGAGGAACCAAAGATGAGGATTAGGATCAATTTGTAATGAATATGCCTAAGGTGATCTTTTTGTATAAATCTTAAATCGTAAAGATGTTCATACTTCATTTTAGTTACTAAGCAATTTTGATGTTTTAAATGCATGATTGCCTAAGTTGTGAATGGAATATAATAATGCAATTTTGGTTTGAGGTTAAGAATTTCATTTTTTATTTTGAAAAATTTGGTTTTAGTTATTCTTAGAGAGGTAGAAAATATGGTCCTTATAGAGCCTACCACAAAATATAGGCAAAAGAACAAACAAGTATTGGCCTAAAATTGAGGCAGACCTATCAAACATGACCAGACATGAGAGTAGGTTAACAATCCTAAACCTATGTTAAACCCATTAATCAACATCATCTGAGATAAAATTGATGGTTTAGTTGGGTTCATCATTTACTACGTGTTTCGTCTTCTTTTAAATATCTCAGAGGTTGATAATTGACTAATTACAACACCACCTAATCCTATAATGAAAATGACTCAAGAAAAAAAAAAGAAAATAATGCCTTGAAAGGTCTATCCTAGGTTTTTATTAATATTTACTTATAGTAGCCCTGCAAAACATGTTTTGTTAGTGGGCATATAAAGTGTTCATTTCAAATAGGTCACAACATAAGTGACTATAGAAAAAGTTAAAGAAAACTAATTAAATTTTATTTTATGCAACAATGGTCATGATCCCATGGTTCTGTCATCGCGGTATTATTGATTTTAGATGTAGTTAATATAGAGAGGTAGTTAAACTTACTCAAACCAGAAAACTCTTGTCAGCAACCATGGGTTGCATCATCCGAGAAGCCTTCAAAATTTGAAAGGGTTATTTAATTATTATTATTATTATTATTATTATTATTATTATTACTATATTCTTATTTTTATTATTTTTTAATTAAACCTTATTATATACTTTTTGAAGACATACATCAAGGATTAATGTTATTGGAGTTTATAAGATACTATAAACCACATAGGAAAGTGAATATGATTCTTATAAACTAAATTATTAGTTTTTTTAGAAATTTTGCTGTTTTGTAAATTTTTATGACCCATATAGTTGAAGATTTTGCAAATTTTAGGATCTTAGATATTTTTACTTAAATGACTCTAATAATGTAAAATTATTTTTGTAAATTTATATCAAGTTGAAAAGTTTCATGGTGAAATTTTGGGAATTTTTGGATTTTCTTTAATTTATTAGAATTATTTATTCAAAAATTTATAATAAATTGAAATGATTTCTAAAATGCTTGAAATAGTACTGAAAAGTTTAAAATATGATACCAAAAAAGCTCGAAACTCATAAAACTATTTTTCATGATTTTTCTAAGCTAATTTAATTTATTATAATTATTTTTGTACAAAGAATACAAAGTTTCTCAAAAAATCAATTTTAGTACTTAAACTAAGCCAAATAATTTTTAAATTTTTACATTAAGTAAAAATGATTTTTATGCACAATGTGAAATTAATTTTGTCAATTTTTTATAAGTATAGAATTTACTTAAATTAACACAAGATACATACACTTAAGAAAATATAAAATTTACAAAATTATTCAAGCCATGAG
>NEWO01000101.1:968315-983041 GCA_003013225.1 Phalaenopsis aphrodite
ACTCTTAAAACTTTTCTAGAAATAGTTTTTACTTAGATAATCAATTTCATCCATCCAAAAAAAATCATCATCTTTTCTCTCAGCTGGATATTTCATAGCCTTTAAAACATCAAAAGTGATTTCATGGTCATTCATATTCATAGTTAAATTTCCTTTTTGCACATCTATCATAGTTTGTCCAGTAATAAGAAAAGGTCTCCCCAAAATAATGGGATATTCTTTATCTTCCTCCATATCTAATACAATAAAGTCCATAGGAAAGATAAATTTATCCACTTTAACAAGCACATCTTCTACAATCCCTTTTGGATAAACGATAGATCGATTAGTTAACAGAAGGGTTACAGTAGTGGGAGAATTATCAGTTAAACCTAACCTTCTAAATATAGATAGAGACATCAAATTAATGCTTAGTCCTAAATCACATAAAGCTTTTCCACATAATTTTTCTCTAATTGCACAAGGAATTGTAAAGCTAGAAGGATCTTTAAGTTTCTGAGGAAATTTTTTCTGAAGTATAGCACTGCACTCCTCACTTAGTGTAAATGTCTCTAATCCTCAAATTTCATTTCTTGCTTAATATCCCCTTCATAAATTTTGCATATCTTGGCATCTATTTCAAAGCTTCTGCAAAAGGAATATTTATCGTTAACTTCTTAAGTATGTCCATGAACTTTGAAAATTGTTTATCCAACTCATGTTGTCTAAGTCATTGAGGAAATGGAGGTGATGGTATTTTTAAATTGATTTTAGTTGGAGATATTAATTTTTCCAGATCCTTAGAAACATGTTCTTCAGGTCTTTTAGTTTCCTTTGTTTCTCTCAAACATTTTCTTTCTAACCACATTATCTATCTCTCTTCCATCTTTTAATTGGACAACTTCTACTTGTTCATTAGTGTTCTCTTTAGGGTTGATCTCAATGTTGCTAGAAAGTGTTCCTTGGGGGCTATTGCTAAATGAATTAGCAATTTGTCCCAGTTGACTCTATGTTTCTAATGGCAGCATTTTAACTTTGCAACTGGTTTCCCATTTGCAATACCACTTCTTCCATAGACATCTTCTTATTCTCAAATTGTTGATCATTGTTAGTGTCCAGTGGATATAAAGGTCTATAGTTTGTGTTGCCCTAATTATTCCAACTTCCATTAGGATTTGCATGATTATTTTCCCTTTTTTGGTTTCCACATTCAGTAGTATGATTCCAGTTAAAATTAGGATGGTTCTCCCAACGTGGGTTGTAAAAGTTAGAGTACGGGCTGTTTATGGTATTTAAAGCATCATATCATAAGTTAGAATCAATCATATGCCTTATTGAACTTTCCTCATTTACTGGAGTGAGTTGAGGCTGGTTCATTCCAAATTGGACCAACTTCCTTGATATTGTGGCAACTTGAGATGCAAGAATTGTAATTACATCTAAATCATGAACACTGGCTATTTTTTAGGATTTACCCTCGTAGATGGCCATTTAAATTTGTTTGCAGCCATATTTTCAATTAACGCATACACTTCATCAAATAGTTTTGACATTAATGATCCACCACCAGCAGCGTCAATTATAGACCTAAGGGATCCTACTAACCAATTGTAAAACGTTTGAAGGATTAACCAATCGAGTAGAGCATGGTGTGCACACTTTCTTAGGAGTTCCTTAAATCTTTCTCAGGCTTCTTACATTGATTCCTTCATCCTGACAAAATGAGATAATATTGTTTCTAAGTTTTAGTAACCTTGAAGGTGGAAAATACTTAGCTAGGAATTTCTGAGTTAACTCGTCCCAATTTTTAATAGAGCCAGATGCTAATGAGTATAACCACATTTTAGCCTTATCCCTTAGTGTGAAAGGAAAAAAGCCTTAGTCTAATAGCATCGCCTGACATACCTTTATAATGAAATATAGCACAAAGTTCTATAAATTTTGATAAGTGTAAATAGGGATCCTCCAAAGGAGTTCCCCCAAACTGATTGGTCTGCACCAGTTGGATAATCTCAGGATTTATTTCAAACGAGTCAGATTCTACGACAGGGTTTTGTATACATGAGTGAATTTCATCTATCGTAGGATTTACATAATCCCTCAATGAAGTATGATGATTTTCTAAGTTATTATCTTGAATGTTTTTCATTTCCATTTCTAGTTTTTCGAGTCCTCTTTGTATTTTTATTTTTTTCTTTTTTTTCAAACTCAGGATCATAAGGTACAAGTCCTGCAGACCCTTTGTTTCACATATGCAACACAACAAACAATACATTAATAATTAAACAAATAATAGATGAAATATATTCAACACAACAAAACATTTTCATAAACACCTTATTTTTCACGCAAATAGTTTTTTTTTCATAACCTTTTAAAAACACTTTTCACATCAAAATAGTTTTTTACGACACTATAGTTTTCTAAGTCTAGCCTAATTACTTCAACTAAAATTCTCCTAAAGTTTTTACCGAAGCTTCCCGGCAACAGCACCAAAAACTTGACTGTGACTTTTTTATATACCTAAAAATACAAGAATTTGACACCACTACTAGAAGAATTAAATCCCCCGGAACGACGTCAAAAACTTGATGAGACTTTTAATATGCAAGAATTTATGAACCCAGATTTATATATTTATAATGATTTTGTAAAGTCACAATTTCAAAAGCAAGTATACGTATCGCTCAAGTAATACAGGGCTCTTAGGAAGTCGCGTTTATCAATCCCACAGGGAAGCGAGGTAAGAGGTCCTTAGTCAAATTCTAATCTACTACTATTATTCCTTAGTTTAGAAGTACGATTTAAGAGGTTTTACTAACAGATACTCCTAAATGTAAGTCTTAAGTTTAACACAACTAATAACTACTCCTAAATGCAAATATTAATTCTAAAGATAACCCTTTTTGGATGTATTGGTTTGGAGAATTTTGAATATTAAAAACTACTATTATTATGTGATGAATTGGATAATGTAAAGGAATGAGTTATATTAAATATTGTATGTGCCAAATAGGAGCAATCTTATTCTTTACCCCTTGGTCCAGGCATAAAGAACATTAACTAATCCTATAATTGTTTACTGAATCTGCGGCTAGGCTGGGAGGATACCAGCTCTCACTTCAGAGCTCCCACTTTTCCCTGGCCTGAGGGCTAACATCTCCACTTCAGTTTCCAAACCTTAGGACCAAATTGGAGATTTTAGTCTGTCACCTAAAATCTCCAATTCTACGCCCATAAAAGTATATTTCCCTATTTATTTGCACTCAACTCCCATGAATTTCACCATCCATAGAATTTGAATGTGGTTCCACTTCGTTGAGAATTACACCACCCTTTCGGATCAATGAAATTACAAAAAATTTTAACACTACAACGGGCCCTTGTTATAATGTAAATGAAGTGCAAGTAAAAACCATCACATTTATTATTAAATCTTCTTCTAACAAGCATCCCAAAATCCTAAACATGAATTCTGCTCATTTCAAAAAAAAAGTAAAGTGAAAGCAANAGGAATGAGTTATATTAAATATTGTATGTGCCAAATAGGAGCAATCTTATTCTTTACCCCTTGGTCCAGGCATAAAGAACATTAACTAATCCTATGCTTGTTTACTGAATCTGCGGCTAGGCTGGGAGGATACCAGCTCTCACTTCAGAGCTCCCACGTTTCCCTTGCCTGAGGGCTAACATCTCCACTTTAGTTTCCAAACCTTAGGACCAAATTGGAGATTTTAGTCTGTCACCCTAAAATCTCCAATTCTACGCCCATAAAAGTATATTTCCCTATTTATTTGCACTCAACTCCCATGAATGTCACCATCCATAGAATTTGAATGTGGTTCCACTTCGTTGAGAATTACACCACCCTTTTGGATCAATGAAATTACAAAAAATTTTAACACTACAACGGACCCTTGTTATAATGTAAATGAAGTGCAAGTAAAAACCATCACATTTATAATTAAATCTTCTTCTAACAAGCATCCCAAAATCCTAAACATGAATTCTGCTCATTTCAAAAAAAAAGTAAAGTGAAAGCAATGGCATAATCTTCTCATGCCACTATTTCCAAAGAAAAAGAAAGAGTAAGAGAAGCCCATCACAAAGCATGAAGAAAATACAATGGAAACTTCATTTAACCAAAGCAAATCCACTAGAAAAGTGTTTAAAAAAATCAAAAGATAATGAAGAACACAATACTTAGCTTTTTCCCTTTGAAAGAAAGACGAACATCTCTGCCACAAAGTCTCCCGCCGATCCATGCAATGCTAGAACATCTCCTTACAAATTCTCTCAAAATCTACTCTCCAATCTCTCCAAAAGGGTAGAAATCTACATTTCTACTCCTATTCTAAAAACCCTAAACTTTCTCCACACTTTTTCTAACATTCCTCTCATAAAAAACTCTAAAAGCACCACTTTTCTAACCTAAATTCATTCTTTTACAGTGTAGGGATGAAGTTTGAAGTGTTTCCACAATAAACCTTTCTAAAAGGGTCCAAATACGTTGAATTTTGGTCCAAAACCGCCAAAAGTCGATCCATAGTCTTCTCGAGCACCGTCAGCGGGCTCGAGGGCGCCGTCGGTGAGCTTTTCTGTCATTTTTTTCTTCTCGGTTAATCTCACCGTCGGCACCATTTTGGGCACCGTCGGTGAGCAGACGGCGTAGCTCCACCGTTTCGCCCCATTTAGCTCTGTTTCGCCCAATTTCAGTTATGTTGTGTTCCTAACAGATAGTTCTACAAAATAAGTATGAAAACAACCTTCCTTTAAAGTGTAATCTCATTCAAAAATATGCAAGAATTGTAAAAGAGATTAAGCATCGAAAGACTTATCGAAAGGTGACAGGGCAAAATTTCATTTCTTGCTCGTTTTTTCTCCAAATTGCACCGTTTTTGTTTATTTTTCTCCAAAATTTTATTTCTTGTTCCGAAAACCAAAAACATGCAAAATACCTTCCTTTAAAGAGAAATATCATTAAAATTAAGCGTAAAATGTATATGAAAAATCAAGCATTTTTTAGGCGTGTCAGGAGATTTCTTGGTTAAGACCCAAAAATAGGATAAAATCTCTTAATTTAGTGATCCATTGTTCCATAGCTCACTTAGGTGGATTTATGGTGGTTCAACCTGGTCCAAAGGAGGAGCTTAGTTGCTGTGTGGGTCCTTGGTTGACCAATTTGGTTTGATTAAGTCAATTTAAGTGAAAGGGTCTATTTGGGTCAAGTGGCTTGATGTGGGTTTTAGGTTAAGCTATCCATGCTATTGAGATCAATTTATTGAGCAGTTTTGTGTGAGTAATTTTCATGAGGTGTTTAGAAAATATTTGGAGTGATTTTGAATTGGTTTGGGAGTTCAATTTGAAAGATTTTGGGCATTTGGTCAATTTAGGGATGTTGGGTTAGACATGGGTTTAGGTTAGGCTAAGCTTGGTTTAGGTCAAAATTGATGGTTCAAAATGGTCTATAGGAATGTCATAAAGAGTTTCCAACATAAATCGGGTGTCAATTTTGGGGTTAGGGCATTCAATTTGGTGGAATTTTGAGACAGCTAATTTGGGGCAAATTTAGGGTTTTTGAATGTGGGTTGAAATCGAGTGAAATTGAGGCTTGATTAAGGCCAAATGAAGGTCCAATTTGATTTTTAGGACTGTAGGAAGAATTAGGATTCAAATTGGGGTAATTTAGTGGATCATATGGTTCAATTAGGAAATTGCGGGTTTAATTTGGATCAAAATTGAGCTCAAAGCATGGGTCAATTAGGCTTGGATTTGGTTTGAACTGATCATATGAAGGATGAATTTGAATTTAGAATTGAAATTTGGGAGTATTAGGGCCAAATTGATGGGTATGTGAGGTGAATCTGGAGAAATTGAGCCTTTAAAAGCAGTTTGGGGCTTTCTGGTCAAAGTGGTCAAATTGGCCAAATTGGGTTCAATTAAAGGATTCAAAATGGCCTTCAATAAATTTGAAATGATTTTGATGGTTTTAGGAAAGTTTGGGCTACTAAGGGTATTTTGTAATTTTGGCAAATTTGAGGGTATTTTGGTAATTTTGGAATTTTTGGGATGTTTTGGACAATTTTGGTAATTTTAAATGGTTTGAAATGATTTTGAACAAATTTGGGTATTTTGGATGAATTTTGGAATTTTGGTCAAATTTGGGGTTTGAGGGTGTTTAGGTAATTTTGGTGGATTTGAGGGCAAAAGGCAAAGTTGGATATTTTGGAAGAATTGGGGTGTTAACCACCTTATATGAGCTATGGACCAATGAAATCCCCATTTGGGTCCTCTATGTACTGGTCTTAGCTAAACTCTAGCCTAGGGCCAGTGAGTCTACGGGATCATCTACATGAGTTTCCCAAAAGATCAAGGGATCAAAGTCAACAAATATGAGTTTTAGGGTTGTGAGTGAAAGTGGGTGCAAGTGAGTGAACTAGCTCTAGATCAACACTTAGGGTCAACCTTAAGGTCAAGCAATCCTATGAGGACTCTTCTTAAGCTCCCTCATAGTGGCCCCACCTATTATGCGCTAGAGGTTAGGACCAATATGTGGAACTTCAAGTTGAGAAAAGAAGAGCTTAAAGTTTCTAATGGTGAGGGCTTCTTTTCTATTTTTATAGGAGTATTCAATAGGAAGATCCTTTGACTGGACCTTAGGCTACTAAAGAGGGAAAACTAAACCTCAACCAAAAGTGAGATCAACAATGGTGTTGTTGATATTGAAGATTCTAAGACTAGTAGAATAATCAAGGTAAATGGACATAGATTAAAAGCTTATAAAAGTGGAGATAGTCCTACATTTAAAGAGATCCTAATGTTGAGCCTACCAAAGTAAAAATCTTGGATATGTCGGGCTGACAACATTAAACCAAGCGCTTTGTGGGAGGCAACCCATAGTTATCAGTGTGATTTGATTTTATTAGTGATTATGGTTATGAGTTTATAAAGTGATTTCAAGTCTTACATGATTATGATGGCACAAAACATTACCTTATTGATGAAATGAGTAGGGGATGAATGAAATTCACTATTTAAAAAGGTTTTCTGTACTCTTCTTCTCTCTTATTCTTTATAAAACTGTGTAGGACGGGAACAGAGGAATGCCTTTACGGTTCTTTACCCTTTAGAGAGATTAGAGAGTGGAAATTTCTTATTTAGAGAAGCAATGGAGAGTACTATCAATGAAAGATTTGAAACAAGAAGTTCATGCATAAAGATGCTCAAAACCTACTTCAATAAACATCTTGCATTAGTTTTGGAGCAGATTACAGTAAAACTTGGAAAGATTGAAGAGGAGTTGTCTCATCTCCACAACAAGTTAATTGACATGTACCATCAATACAAGCACTTGGAGTGGCTGTTGAAACTCCAATTTGGACATTTAAACAATTTCCAAGGATATCAAGTAAGTATGTACAACAACAAAAAATGGATTGATGATAAGGTTTCTCAGGATTTCCCTCATGCTCTATTCTACTATCTCTTTGATCGTACTTATCAAAAGGGTGAATGGGGTATAGACAACATTGAGCATAATTACTCTTAAGTATATTTTGTGAAAATCTTGTTGTATTGAATGTTTATTGTGGTGTGTCAGCTTTGTTCTTCATAGTGACTCTAAATACTTCTATATGTTTATTTATGGGTGAATTGATATCTAATTATTTTCCATGTTATGTTATATGTATTGAAACTATTATCAATATAAGAAAACAAGCTCCGTTCTTGTGTTAAAAGTTGGTCTTATGTGTCTTAAATTGAAGTTGCACTCTTGAAATTTTGGAATGTTGATGAACTCAAAACCATTGAAATGGTCTTTAAAACTAAAATATAGAATTTTAGAAATCTTGGTTTTGCTTTGCTCTTTCAAAATATATAAAAATTTCTAAAATCTAGACAGTTTGAATTGTGTCATAGCGCCTAATAGTGACACTATTATTGGGTGCTATAACGCTGCTTATCAAGCAAAGCATTGATTGATAGCACCATACCTCAGTGTTATAGCGCCAGACAGACTGAAATTTGTTTTTAGCACCAAACGGACTAGTTTTCACCATTTTTCACCTTTGTTCATCTTCTTCATCCTATATTTTGCAACTTTGCTCCCCTACAGCTTGGATTTATACTTGATTGGCTTGGATTTGAGGTTTCAAACTCTAGATTTCATCTTCTCTTGGTAAGATCTACATTTTAGTATTAAAAACTTTAATTTCACCATGGATTTCTTCAACATTGTGGTTTGGCCAAAATTTGAGATATTTGATGAAAATAGTTAGAAATCCATGGATGAATGTTTATATGGTTTAAAATGTGTTTCTAGGAGCTTTATAGAGTTATACTTTAATTTCATAGAAATTTTATCAAATATTTCTTAGATTACACATGGCTCCTACAAATTAAGAGAGGTAGAGGAAGACCTAACTTTGATAGTGAGAGATTCTCTAATTCTAAATCCCAAGATAAATTTGGAGATCTGAAATCCAAGAAATTGATTGTAGAGCAAAGTTTTCTTCATCATGGGGGAACTATTGAATATCGGATTGTTGAACGACAGTGGAGAATTTCTACTACTGCACTATCGTTGCTATGATTTCAGTGGTTTTTGAGTTCTATGAAAATCTTTCTTATGAATCTAATGATTAGGTTTATGTTCATGGCCATTATGTGGATATTAGCCCAATTCAGATCAATCACATTTATCAGCTGCATAGTGTTCCTACCTGCTTTTATTCTGAATTCAATACTTCTGAAACTGAACTAGATGAGATCATGAGATTCCTGACTAGTGGAAATGGTGTTTGGAAGATCAAGAATGGATGTCAGTTAAACTTTTTGTTTTCAAACCTTAACGTTCATTCTCGTGCTTAGCATACTTCATTATGGTAGATTTCTTTCAACTAACCATTTTAGTGAGGTGACACGAGAAAGAGCCACTTTGAATTATTCCATTCAGATGAACAAACTATTGTGTCTATTATTTACAATAATATGATTATTTCTTCTAGATGAGGAACTACTGGAGGTATGGGTTACCCTTTTCTTATGTCCACCATGAGCATTCAATCTAGACTTAAGTATGAGACATGGCAGGAAACTTTACCACCCCATAAACCTATTAGAAAAATAAATTTGGAGAGTTATGAAAAACATACTAGTTCTTGATCTAGAAGTGAGGTCATGATGTTGCTTCTACATCAACCTCTAGACCTTCCACCTCTAGTACTTCACTAAATACTGTAATGGTGCAATTATTTATACAACAAGGAGATATTTTTACATTACAGAATTAGGTGAAAGGTTTAGAAGCACAAATGGACCATAATAATGAGTATATGCACCGGAGAGTAGAATTTGATATTGCTTATCATGAGGTTATAGAGAGATACATGAGGGTGATCATTCAGTGGAATTTCCCAAGTGCCCTAATTTTACACCATATCAGAGAGGAGAGTTGGACGAGATGTAGGTCTTGGTGATGGTGATGATCAGGATGAAGAGGAAGATGATTAGGTTTTTAATTTTCATTTATTTTAGTTCTTGCATTTGAAATTTTTGTTGTTAGTTATGTGTTGCACTTTTGTAGAAATGTTATGATTGTACTTTGTTTAGTATGAGTACATTTGTATTGAGCTATTGTTTTGCACTTCTTTTGCTCTACTATTTTACTGTTTACTTTTTGTTCTAGCTTTCATTATTAGTGTGCTAGAGTAATCTTTAACTTTTGCTTTTAATTTTATACATGCTAATTTTAGATTTACTACTGCTCATCACCTGTTTTGTTACTTTTACCTGTAATGTTCTCCTGTTTAGAAAATTTAAAATTTTCTTTTTCTTCATACTTATTATGAACTAAACTGCTTTAAATTAATTAAAATTTTAAGTTTGGATGAAGGGAGAAAATTTTTTTTTGGAACTAAACCTTATTTATCCTCACTAAACTATATTTTTAAAATTACTTTAACATAACCTGTGGTATTTTTTATTAGCTTTAGATAACTATGTCTTTGATTTTAGAAAAGATATAGTAGACTTAATGAAAAAGTTTTTAATGATAAAAGTTAGTTCTAGAGTTGAGATATTTAATATAAGAGTATAAGATTATGCTTTTAATATTTAAAGTAAAGGAAATTATATTTTTAAAAATATTAAGTATTTTAGAATTTTTTACTTAAAAAGATAGAATTGAAACTCTATGAAAAGTATTTTAATCTAATACACATTTATCAAAAGAAAAATGATGGTGGAGTTTAAAATCATTAAAGGCTATCTAGATATAGTAATTCCCACATACCATGAAAAGAAAAAGAAAAGAAAAATCAAAAGAAAAGGAAAAGCCAAAAAAAATGTGGGGAGAAGCTTTGAGGAGATGCCTAATAAAAAATTAGCTTCACTTAGAGTTATCTTAAGAAAAGGGACTTATTTACATTTTTGAACTTAGTTTTAAATTATTAGCATCAATACTAGTAGAGTTCTTAAGAAATTCTTTTTCTTGTAATTTTTCTAAGCATCCATAATATGACAATTTGCAATTATTCTTGAAATGAATAGGAAATCAAAACTCTTAGACTTGACTACTAAATATTCTTACATTTTAGTTTTAACCTAAGTTATTGAAAATTTTGTAAAGCTTCACTATTGCATTTATAAGGAAAAAACTATATAAATCTTTAAGTAAAACTCACTACCATAAGTTGTAATTTTTATATAGTAAAAAGAAGTTACTTGAGGATAAGTAACGTTTAAGTTTTGGGAAATTGGTCCATCTAAAATAACCTATTTTTAGTATACATTTCATGTTTATTTTATGCCTATTTTTGATGATATTACACTTTAGAGGAAGGCATTTTGCAAGTTTTTTGTTTCAGGTACATTGAAAGGACATTTTGAGAAAATGAGGACAAATGGAGCAAAAATGGATGTTTATGCATGGCGCCATAGTCCCACCCTTGGCACCATAGCACAAGTAGATGGGTTGAATAGGCGCTATAGCACCCCAGGCTAGCGTTGTAGTGTCAGTAACCAACTTTCTAGAATATCCATTGAATTTGACTTAAGTTTGAAGGGGTGCTTGAAGTGACCCATGGTGATTTTTAATAGGACAAAATTGTGGATGAAAAGGGAGTCTTTTTTTAGTCATTTTGGGGTCATTTTGGAAAGTTTGGTTGGAGTATAGTGTGTGTATGTGAGTGAGAGTCTTTGTTTTGTGTAAAAGTTTGGAGATTGGCTTCAATGAAACTTTAGGATTTTCTTATGAAGAAGACATAAAGATAAATATCTTGCATTTGTGTTTAATTTTTGGTTGTAAGACTTGGATTTCAATACAAATTATTAATTTTTATTTTATCTCAATGAATTCTAAGTAATTAACTTTTTTTTCTCCTTGTATATGAGAATTAATCTTGTGGGATGAGAATGATTGAAAGATCTCTTTTACTTTTAAAACATTGTGATGGTATTTTCACTGGTTCTTTATTGACTTGGTAAACTGAACATTTGTATCGTTAAAATCTATTGAGAAACATAATGACCCGAAAGGGCAATGATTTCACCAACTAGTGAGTACCACATTTCATCTTGGGCAGAGCTGTTACCATCACTTGACTGGAGTGCAAATCAATAGGGAGAAAATTCTTGATGGGTATAGAATTTATGTTTCTAAGGTGATATACTAGATTATTTTAACAATTTGGTCTAGAGCTTTGATCGTAAGGGTCCCTAGTAGGTCTTATAGAGAGGACACAGTAGGTAATCTAAAAGTGAGAGGCCAAAATCTACTCAACCCTACTACATAAGCTGGTGAGAAACTCTAGGTTAGCCAATATTCTTTGCATTCAACAAGAGAGGGTTAAAAAATAGGAATGCTCCTATTTGTCATTATACCACATTTGATTTTTAAACATTTTATTCCTACATTAATTATGATATCATCACAAGGGGAAAGACATTTTAATTATTTAAGATCTTTCCAAAATTTTACCAGTCTCATTATATCTGGTTTTATTTACTTTAGTTAATTATAACTTTAGCGTAAATTAATGAATATAAAAAAACCAAATATTTCAAAACTTCCAAACTAAGACCTGGTAGTTGTATATTAGAATTAGTCTAAGGGATTTCTTACATCGCTTCGTTGTGGGATCGACACTAGGGTTTTTATAGAAAGCCCTATATTACATAAAATGATATATATAATTGCGTAGTACCCCTAGTGTACAAATTATTTTCTAAATTTTATATTATTTCACTTTTTCAAACTAGCCGCTAAATATAAATTGGGTCAATCATTTGTCACACTTGAAATGATACATATTATCTGCGGCCATCTTTTGGAAGCTAAATTACTATGTAATTGCGGGTTGGTTCAATCCTAACTCTTTCAACTAAAGTTCTCTTAAAATCAGAAATAAATATTAACATCTTTCCCCGACGACGATGACAAAAAATTGACGAGCAAAAATCTACAACAAAGTAAGTTTGTTGTACAAATGTAAGTGCACATGTCACATAATATGTGATTTAAGAGTCCTCATATCAATCCTACAGTGAAAGTCTTAATAATTATTTCTGCATAAAAGGCTCTAGTTTAATAATTTAATGAACCTAGCTTGACGTGATTGCAAAGAAGGCTAAAGTCCTAAAATTCCAGAAAAATTGAGTAAATTGTAGGCAACAATAAACAAAAATAGCAGGAAATATATTGTAAGTTTCCTTTAATAATGATGAGGTTCATGCCTCTATGATTCAGGGATCCTAGTAATTGTGCCTTTCCTAAAAATTTACTTGCGTTATTGTTTTCATTGGGGATATATTACTTCTTATCCCTTTATCTAGGTGAAAAGAAGCCTAGAATCCATGAACTTGAGGCTTCTTCAATCTCTATGGCATTTTGCATGAATGTTCTGACCCCCTAAAAAAATTGTAGAATCATTTTAAGATATAATCATTTCAGGATTATGAGGTTAACCCTTCATTTCCACTTTACAATGGCCAAAGGTTATAGTTTCATGAGATATTTTAACATCCTAGTTGGTGAGGATAGGAGTAAATGATGTTCATAAGTTAGCAAACAACATAGGCCATGAAAACATAAATAAAATACTAACAAAAAAACATTTTGGAAAACCACAAAAAAATCCACTATCTCTACATCATAGAGTCACGAAGAAGAAATTAGCTACAATCTTCAAGAAAACAAAATCAAGAAAAACTATGTAGGATTTCATTGCAAGAAATAAGAACATGTCAAACTTAAAATAACTTGTCTTGTCCACAATATCAACATCCTTTACTCTCATACAATAATCTCTTACAACTTAAAAAATAGAGGAAAAACTCACCCTTGATGGTTTCAACCAAGAGAGGACATAGACCTTAAGGAAAGCAAATAAATTCTCCCTAATCCTACCTCTAACAACCTCCAACTCTTCTCTACTCCAAAATTATCTCCAAGAAGCCCTAAAAATCATTCTTATAGTAAGAACTACGGATTTAAAAAGCAATTTTTCTTCCAAAAGTTTTTTTCCAGGTCATTCGCGTGGTCACACTAGAGTGCTGAACAGAGCATCATGGTCATAGCCGACAGTGGTGTGGTCATGCCTCGGGTCTGCCATGTATTCGCTAGTCATGCTAGATCTAGCATTAACATGGCACTTCCCATGACAGGTTGTTTTGTCACACCACATCCAATCATCATTACGTTGTCACTTTGTTGTAAGATTTTCTCTTCCAAAATTGTTTGTATTAAATACTTGCAACCTGCAAAAATTCAAGAAAAACCCTTCCTCAAGGGGACATATTTTATAAATTAATAAAAATATTAGATAAAAGCTAGGAAAAAAATTAGGTGAAATCATATAAAATTGGTGCATGTTGGCGCATTAGAACATCATGTCTAATTTTTTGTTGTGACTTGTGTTGAAACATTTTTTAGTCTCTTTTTTATTGTATTACAACTAAGAATTGGAATGCTTTATTGGTCATCTTTGTTTTGACCAAGCATTAGAACTCTTTTCCATCGTCTTGATTGCAACCAAGAGTGAGAATGTGTTGACCTCACTTTTTGTTGAGGTCTAGAAACTTCCTTAGTAGCCTAGGTCTAGCCATAGGATTTTTCTATTGACTAGTCTTAGAAGACTAGAAAAGGTATCCTCACCATTAGAAACTCAAAACTCTTCTCTTTACTCAACTTGAAGTTCCACATATTGGTCCTAACCTATAGCACTTAGTAGGTAATATCATTATGAGGGAACTCAAGAAGAGTTCCTATAGGATTACTTGGCCTTATGATTGACCCTGGATGTTGGTTTGGAGCTAAGGTATACAATACCCTCACTATACCCTGGTTAAGACCAATACATAAAGACCCAAAATTCCCCAAATTCATCTCAAATGTCTATTAATCTAAACTCAAATTCATTTTTGATATGACCAAACTAAACCAAATCCAAGCTCAATTGGTCCATGGTTTGAGCCCAATTTTGATTTAGGGAAAAAAACCCAATTTTGACCATATGACCTAATCTCACCAAATTGAGCCCAAAGCCTAGTCAATTGGCCTCAATTAATGTTGAAAAATCTTTATAATATTCCTATACATCAAAATCAATCATCAATTGACCTTGGTAAAGCCTCAAATCCATTTGATTTTGGTCTAAATCCAAAATTCCCAAATTTAGCCCCAAATTGGCTAAGTCCCCAAATTTCACCCAATTGATTGCCTTAACCTCCAAATTGGCATCCAATCT
>NEWO01000101.1:988598-1052102 GCA_003013225.1 Phalaenopsis aphrodite
AATGCTTTTTGGTCGTCTTGATTAGAACCAAGCATCAAAACGCTTTCTGGTCATTTTTATAACTACCAAGAATCATAACGCTTGGTAGTCATCCTGATTGTGACCAAAATTTGGAAAACTTATCAATTTTCTTTTATGAATAATCCAATTCCTTATGTGTTGTGATGTGAGGTTCATCAATCATTTGATTCTCTGAGCCTATTTCCAAAGTTTGGGTTTATAAAATCAAATCACAATTATTTTTCTTATAAGAAAATATGAAAATTTTATTCATATTAATATTGTCTTTCAACCATAGATAAAAATTAATCATTTTTAAAGATAAAAAATCTTAAGGTCATCTCCACTCATTGTCTAGTTGAGGCTTTTTTCGTATAGGACTTTAATTTGTAAGCTTCAAAGATAACTTGATGGTCGACAATGATGGAACTAGTCTAGGTCTGACTGAGCATGCTGACTAACTACCACCTTGCGGTTGGATCATCTGTCCTCAAAACTAAGTTGTTGTGGAAATTTATCTTTTCTCAGACATTCTTGTTGTACTAACAAGCAGTTCTTCTTTTAATTTATTCTTTTCAGAGGGCAACACTTATTCAACTTCCTCTAACAGATCAAGGGCGAGTGAAGCTCCTTCAACATTTGTATCTTTCCTATCATTGAGTTCCTCTTCATCAAAAGAGATTGTAATGACCACTATTTGACTTTGGTGATTATATTTGACCATTAACATGGCTTCTATTCCATGAGAAAGCATGTATGGTGTTTTTTATGTCCAAACTTATTGGACTGGTTCGAATGGCCCAAATGACCAAAGAAAGCATAACCGCCCAATTACCCTTAACACCCTCAATCTTTTTCGGCACTGGTTTAAGATGATCTTTCTTACAGCTTCCACTCGGACATTAGTTTGTGAGTGGTGCACGGATGCAAACTTAACTTTGATCCCTTGGCTCAGATAGAAATCTCTTACTCTCTGATCAGCAAACTGGAATCCATTATCTGTAATGAGTATTAGGGGCAAGCTAACCTACAAATTATGTTTGTCTAGATAAAATTCTGAAGTACACCTGAAGTGTTCCGGGAAAGAGCTTTCGCCTCTTTCCATTTAGAAAGTAATCAATGGCAATCAAAAGGAAATTTTGTCATCCTTCCTATGAAAAAAATGGTCTGAGGATGTCTAGCCCCCAAACGACAAAGGACCCAAGACTAAAGATCAGTTGTAATTTATGTGTTATTTTATGCTATAGTGGAACATATTTTTGACATTGTTCACATCTTTGAGAAAACTGTTCCATATATTTTAAGATTTTACTTTGAGAAAATTGTTCTGCATATCTTAACAGGTAAAATTGAAGATAAGCAGAATAGTTCAGACCTTGCTTCTATCTTCAAAAAATTTATTCTACATATTTTAAGAGAAAACTATTCTGCATGTTTTAAATCAAAAGTAAGCTTGTCTTTAAAGTCAATGAGCTAAAGTTTTCCTTCCTAAATGGCTTCTACATTCACCTAAATGTACTTTCTAGAGGATGCCCACCATTTCACTTTCTTTGACACATCTTAGAAGCAAGGATGTGGTTGACCTATGGAATAGCTCAAGGCATGTAACTAAGATCATACTCACTGAGCTCTCTGTGACACTTTAGTAATCAACCAAAATATTTTGTTTGAGTGAATGCAGACTTAAGTGAATGATCATTGACCACCTTAAGTGAATGATCATTGACCACCTTCCTCCATTCATCATCACTTGAGCTCTTCTTTCTGAATTCTAGGTCTAATTTCTCAACTTTTAAAATCGATTACTTCATATATTCCTTGGTCACAATGTGATCGCTAGCTAACTCTAAGATTTTAACCAATGTTTTGGGTTTTTGCAAATCCAATTAATACTTAAATTGTGAAATCTCAGTCCTTGCGCTAGGATTGCTTCACCAACTACTCTCTCCATGTTCCACACCTCGAGCATCTCTTGATGGAACCTTATAACAAATGTCTGCAAGCTCTCATTCGATCTCTATTTCACATACCATAAGGAAACTGAATTTTTTATTTTTTTTTTTTTTTACCAACTTGCGTAAAAAAAAAACTTCCTAAAATCTTGAAAGAATTAATAATTCCTATAGAGAGTTCATTGAACCACCTGAGAGCATAATTGCTTTGAGTAGTATAGAACAACAGACATTTTGATGCATCAGAGATCTTGAGAAGGCAGATTACCAACTCAAAGGACACAATATTGTCAGCAGGGTCACTCCGACCCTTGTACAGTACCAAGGAGGGAACCTTAAACTTCTCTGGTGGCTTAGCTTCAACAATATGTCGGGTGAAGGCATTCTTTATCTGGTGGAACACTTCCATCACTTTTGGTTGCAGTCTCCCCTTTGGTACGGACCTAGCACTGTTTTGGTGATAGGACTCCTCTACTAGTTCGGCGACATGGACCATCTATTGAGTTTGAGGTTTGGGTACTAGTGGATTGGGTTATGGGAGAGGTTGTGCCCTCCCTTCAGGCACCACTTAGGTCAATTCCA
The DNA here is from genome assembly GCA_003013225.1 of Phalaenopsis aphrodite. Taxonomy (NCBI): domain Eukaryota; kingdom Viridiplantae; phylum Streptophyta; class Magnoliopsida; order Asparagales; family Orchidaceae; genus Phalaenopsis; species Phalaenopsis aphrodite. The sequence goes on from NEWO01000101.1 coordinate 991,133, forward strand.
CAATTTGACTTATCTTCGGTTGTGGATTTCTTGAGTTTATTGTCGCACAAATTCCCAAAAAGGGCTCCACCTTGGAGGTTTCTCCTTGATGTGTTCCTTCATCCTGATGTGCTTCTCATCTAGTTGAAGGCATTCCTCCACTCTCACGGCACCTTATAGAATGTTGGATCCCAAATTTTCTTATGGATCACACCAAAGAAATAGATCATTAGTTGAATGAAAGAAATTAGAGTAGCAGAAAGAGACATGGGAAACGAGTAATGCCCAATTTTTGGGGAATTGTGCAATAGACCTTTCTAATAAAAATGACATTATTATTTACAAGTCAGGAAGGGTATAAAAAATTTCATAATTGTCCCCTTTTAATGGGAATGTTACAGTCATTTATGAATCATTATATCTTTACATAATTGTAACTACCGTAGAAAATTTTTTGCCCCTGTAACCGCTGTTAGAGCCTTTCCATATTTGTAACCACACTTGGCATCCTTCGGTGTTTGTAACGTCTAATCTGATCATTTTGCGTTCATTCGGTTGGCCATGTGTTGATTGATTGACCGAATGAATTACAATCACCTTTTGCTAAGAAATGTGTTGTGAAGGATCATTGTCTTCGGTCAAGGACATTCCATCAGACAGAGCCTATGTTACCATGATCTGGCAGGCAGCCTCTCTTCGGTCGATGAGCTGCATAAAATAAATTTTGTTTAGCAGCTGTTGATCTTTCAAATGTTAGGTGTTGGTCGCATAGGTGTCGATGTAGGCATATGGTGCTCCTCGGGTCTGGCAATCTTTCATTTGGTCAACTTTAAAGGCCGACTGATATAATGATGAGAGTTTGTACATCAATTTTTTTCATGTGATCCATTGGATCTTCTCGAGATTCATGTAGAGGCATCAACCGGGGAAAAATCATGGGCACCCCTAATAACTATGCCTAATTCCCCAGGCAATGCCATTGTAGTCACATGTTTCCGTCTTTGCTCTTCCTCCGGCACAAAAGGATTCTAGGCTGAAATCAGCTACTCTGCTAACTTATCCTCTGGATGGCTTATTCTCATCATCCAACATTTCTTCATTAAGAAGCCACCCTATTTCACTTGAGACCTCTCTGTAGGGTGATCTAAAAGTAAATCTGATGACCCTATTTCATCTCTTAGCTCTTAGAGCTTTGTTTTGACCATAGAAGTTTCTCGGGTTGTTAACTCTTGGAAAAAGCCTTCACCCTCTGTTTCATTACATGGAAAGACCATTTTTTTGGTAATCTTTGTCGAACATGACTAACTTGGTGGGATGACCACTCTCAATGATCGCTAACAACAATGAAGAGAAGACAACTCAGCCAAAGAAAACTAACATAAAATTCTATTCTTTCTTCAACCCTTCCCCATTTAAATGGTTCTTCATACGAAATTCTACGGGTATTCAATTATTGTACAATCAATAATCATGAATACTAATAATTTTTTTAAAAAATAAGATTCTATTGTTCGTGGCATAGTTATCAATATCAAGTAGTAAGAAAATATAGAACTTAAATATGTACATCAAATATATGTCAACATAAATCTTGAAGAAATCAAACAACCAACAGAGAAGATGACATGGTGGTCCAGGAACCACCAAGGGCAATTTAAGGGCCTACTTTTAACTGCCTTGTTCCGATTGCTCGAGAGAAAAATAACCCTGTGGCGAACGCAATTCGACATCCTCTCAAATGCCCACAGGTACTAACCTTGTCGGAATTCCTCAACCAGGCCAAGCGAATGATAATAATCACACGAATCTTTGGATGGCGATTGACACCTCCCGATCAACCCTTCAGCCATAGGCTTCTAGGCCATGATCCGACTGGACACCATTTTAAACTCCCGACGCATAACCACTCAAACGCAATTTCAGGCTCCCGACCATATACCTATGTATTGTTTAAAATACCCCCTACCGTATCTACTTTATTAAAGGTACTAAATATAATCTTACAACATTCATTCCTACAAATAGAGGCTCATTTCATGAATAATAGTTATGTGATTTTATTGTTCATTGCTATACTCTCTCTGCTCTTTTCCTCTCTTTCACGCTCTAAACCTTTGGTGACTCGGAAATATTGGAGTTCAACAAAGTGCATACTAATGAATACAGTATTACACATTCAATTAAAAATAATTAAATAAATATAATTAAAATGATTATAATGCCTACAACAAATCCAGGAAAAAAGAATGTAATTTTTTAAAAAATATTACGTTCATAATTTAAACTTTTTTTAAAAAAAATATATTTGCTAAGAAAAAAACTATAGCTATTTAACATTGTTTTTATTTTCGGATTTTTATATATTTTTTAAAAATTAATTTATTATTGTTTACAAAGACTAATTTTTAGATTTCAAACAAACAAAACTTGATACCATACAAATTTCTTCTTCAATTAGCATAAATATAATAAATTTAAACATTTTAATAAGCATTAAAAATAAATATAATTTAACAGAAATTCATTTTATTATTATTATTTTAGAATGAAATATTATAATATTACAGTCTACACATTTACGCCAAATTATTTTAATGGCATACATGCCTTGCATATATATTGATTAAATCCTTATATAAATAAAATCTAGAATTTAATTATTTNACTCCCGACGCATAACCACTCAAACGCAATTTCAGGCTCCCGACCATATACCTATGTATTGTTTAAAATACCCCCTACCGTATCTACTTTATTAAAGGTACTAAATATAATCTTACAACATTCATTCCTACAAATAGAGGCTCATTTCATGAATAATAGTTATGTGATTTTATTGTTCATTGCTATACTCTCTCTGCTCTTTTCCTCTCTTTCACGCTCTAAACCTTTGGTGACTCGGAAATATTGGAGTTCAACAAAGTGCATACTAATGAATACAGTATTACACATTCAATTAAAAATAATTAAATAAATATAATTAAAATGATTATAACGCCTACAACAAATCCAGGAAAAAAGAATGTAATTTTTTAAAAAATATTACGTTCATAATTTAAACTTTTTTTAAAAAAAATATATTTGCTAAGAAAAAAACTATAGCTATTTAACATTGTTTTTATTTTCGGATTTTTATATATTTTTTAAAAATTAATTTATTATTGTTTACAAAGACTAATTTTTAGATTTCAAACAAACAAAACTTGATACCATACAAATTTCTTCTTCAATTAGCATAAATATAATAAATTTAAACATTTTAATAAGCATTAAAAATAAATATAATTTAACAGAAATTCATTTTATTATTATTATTTTAGAATGAAATATTATAATATTACAGTCTACACATTTACGCCAAATTATTTTAATGGCATACATGCCTTGCATATATATTGATTAAATCCTTATATAAATAAAATCTAGAATTTAATTATTTCCATTTATAACACCCAAATCTTTCATATCACAAAAAAATTACTGCAATTTAACTTTTAAAAGTGAAATAAACTTGTTTCTTGCGTGAGGTGATATGCATGTAAGAAATAATATGTTAGATATGTAAAAATTGTGGTTGATATACATATTAAAATCACCCAATGTCAATAAATATATATATATGTACTCATAGTTCTTCCTAAGAACAAAAAAAATAATAATAATCATCACCATCAGCTCCCTCACATTATCTCTGACAACTCAGAAATAATGACGCAAAAAATGCTACATGCAAGCAGAGGATAATCATCTATAGATAATGAAACAAACAAAAAATACTTCATCTTAAAAATAAAATAAACAAACTAGAGAATATCTCTCAACTTTATACATCACATTTATCTCCATACATCAAAATAATGGATTAATAGAAATAAATTATTTCTAATGCAGACTCACAAAATAATTGCCAGCAGCAGCTCTTAACTTTCTAGTTGAAGAATCCATGGCATGCATGCTAACTTCCATTGTTATGTAGCTTCCAAAGCAAAATTCCAATTCCAATTCCATCAGCAGGAGATAACTCCAAAGAAACTCCATGAATGAAAGACCAGATGAGCTTGTATCAGTCTTTCACCCTCATCAACTAATGAGTTCTACTCCATTTCGTCTTTATTCGGAAACTCTACTTGAAGAATCTCCTCGCAAATCCTTATTTGATCGTGTTATATCATCTACCATTCGGGCCAGGTCATGGACGACTTCAGACATCTGTGGCCTGAACTCCGGGCCTTGCTGAAGAACAAGAAATCAGAAGTTAGCAGCTGGCGGTACAGAAAAGAAAATGATTTGGCATGCGCTGTTTATTGTGAAATAAAGGCATGGCTATTCTCCTGAAGATTGTATTGGACAAAAGTTAACGACTCATTGAGCTTCTGTGGTTCACAAGTAGCTTCAAGTTATAAGTTAATAAGTTAATAAGTTAAAAAGTATTAACACTAATGGGAGATTTTTATGTTTTAACTTTGCATGAGGCAAGACAGTACAAGTGATTAGATTTTCTTTTTTATTTATTGTATATTTCATTTTTTTAGATAAAAAATATCTTATTTATTGTATATTTCATTTTTTTAGATAGAAATTATCTCACAAATAAATTTTTAAAACCATTGATGTTGGTGGTCGCAAGACCGGTAAAAAAAGTTGAGGTAATTTTTGAAAAAGTTATTTTGGGGTTCTATTTTGAAAATTTCCTTGCTTCGCCGCTGATTGTGAGTTTTAGAGTTTGTTTGGGGCAGCTGCAGCTCATTAAAAGCTACTGCGTAGCAGTTGTACCAGAAAGTTGCTGTGGGAAAATTATGTCTATCTGTTTAGTGCACTTTTGCAGTAGTAGTGTTGCAGCTGTTTATGAATAAATGACATTTATTACTCTGTTGTATGGTGTTGTTTAAAGAATTTGTCATGCTTGCCAATTTCATACATGGCAGCAGATATCTAGTTTGAATATTAGAAAATAAAAACTGACAACTCACCAACAATGAGTAACACAACAATCAAAATTTTAAATAAAACTATTAAAATTGCAACTGGTATCATCATAATATTGTTTTTAAAGTGCAGTTGATGAATGTCACGATCTAATCCCTCCAACAAAAATCTCCACGCCTGATGACTATCAACGGTGGAATTATCAAATCGATCCACACAGCTAAAGAAGTCACAGTTCTATAATTTATTCCTTGGATACCTATAAAATTGTCTCACATAACTATGTTGTTGTATAAAGGTCTTTGTTTGAGTAGAACTAAAATTGAATGCATGGAATGTAATTTAGTAGTTGTAGCTCTAGTGACAGAGTTTTAACTATAGATGATCAAATTATTAAAATGTGTCAACATTTTCGATATCTCGAGTTTATTGCTTATTGTGATGATGACATAGATGAGGATTTTATTAGTAGAATTCACGTTGGTTGAAGCGGAGGAATTCTTCGGCATTATTGTGTGATGGAAAAGTATCGCTTAGACTGAAAAGAAAATTTTATACGATGGTGGTGACACCTACAATGCCCTATGGCACAGAATGTTGGCCTTTAAAAGAGAAGCATTAGACTAAGTTAAGTGCTTCCGAGATGAGAATGCTTAGGTGGATGAGTGGTTTTACACTTAAACACAAATTGCGAAATGATTATATCTGTGATAGGATCGGGGTAGCTCTAGTCGCGAACAAAATTAGAGTCTTCTAAAATGGTTTAGTCATATTAAACGTATCATCTGATGATCCGAATAGAGAGTAGATATTTTAGATTTGACTAATGTTAAGAAAGGCAGATGTAGAACTAAAAAGATTTGGGCATATTATATAAAAAATGAACTTTATTTTTTAGAATTAAACGAAAATATGACACTCAATAGGACGCAAAGGAGAAAAAAAGATTCAAGTAACCGACCCCACTTAAAAAGAAAAAGGCTTGTTGTAGTTGTTGTAATAGTTATGCTCTTGTCGCGAAATAAGCAGAGAATACTAAAGTTCACAATAACAGTACAATGCTCTGGAGACAGCGAAAATACTCGAGCACATCTTTTCTGAATGTTTAAAACTACAAAGCTTAGACCCTTAGATACAACAATAGTAAATAATAATAATAAAACTCAATTAATGTTTTAGAAATATGTAAGGTCTCAGAGAAAAAAATATAAACCGAGTAATCTATCACTACAAAAGACAGTGGATCTTAATAAAAAAGGGGTTCTTAGTTGTTTTAAATCACATAATATCGAGCTCATATGCATCACAATTATCACCACAAATGTCATCTAGAAGAGCCCCAAAAGGCATATGTCTAAAAAAGAAAAGGTACTTGGTTGTCTTGATAGCAATTTCATACGTTTGAAGAATCCATAGCAACATATAAATCATCCAGAAGAACCTATAAGGTCGAATATCTCATTAAAAACCTCTAGACCAAAAATAAAACAAAAAATAAATAAATACATGAAATATTGTACCCACGGTTGCCTCAGAGACCATCCATATAGAAAAAAATACATGCAAAAGAACTGAAAATAAAAGTTGCAGCAAATAGATTCAACATGTACGTTGTTGCATAGATCGTTAATACAATAAACATTAAGCATTGTAACAACACATTTCACATAAACATAATAAAAAAACAAATATCATTTCACCCGCTAACTATGACATCTGTAATTCGCTCTCACAACTTCATCATCTCTCCTGCACCCTTCCCATCCTGAGTACAAGTTTCTGAGAAATCACTTTTAGCCCGTGATATTGATTGTTTTAGGCGATATTCATATGCTTCAGCAGAAATATGTGAATGATGTTCATTCGATCTATTGAAGTCAATGTCACTGCATAAAATATGTTGTCGAATGTAATTATGGAGAGTCACTGTAGCGACCACAATCTGAACTTGTTTGCTAAATGAATGTGGGCATATCTCACATAATAACCCATTTTCTGCAAACTTCAAATATTCTTCTGATAACAGCACGTAAGGATGAGTGTCTCTTGTTAAGCATCTCTTTTCTATCCCAAGCAACGTTGCTAGCTTTTTCAACATTAGAAATGTGATATTTGATATCAGAAAAAGGTTTGAGAAACCCTCTTCATAATGGTATGATAAAAAGACCAGACGTTTCATAAATTCTCACCTCTAGTCTCTCGGCCCACCAGACATCCGAAACGTAAATTATTCATTTTATCGAATCCCAACCCAAACCCGTGGATCCTTCAACGATTTCCAAATTTTCAGTCATTTTTTAATTGATCCCACTTGTTTTTCAATTGTATCATATCATATTCCCTTCTTGTGTTTTTCTTGAACTATTTATAATACTTTGTCACACATCCTTATTAAGATAGGTTGTTGACCTATTTCTCAATTCCACCTCTTTAAGGAAGAGACAACCGAATATTATTTTGACATCTTTATCACAAATTACAGAAGAACCGATTTCTTTTGTCTTAACCATATCGATACTAGCATGAAAAGAACCGAGCAACATAAATATTTGCCAAAAAAAAAACTTACAGTCATTTAAAATACTAAGATCACCATAAAACCACCACGATTACTAAAATCACCACCAACACCACCATGTCATGAAAAAGTCATCACCAACACCACCACCACTATCAACAAGCCATGAACACCACCAACATCATGTCACCAAAAAAACCACCATAAACCACAATCAAGTCACAATAAAACCACCACCAACCCACTAACACCACCACCACCACCATGTCACCAAAAAACCACCACCAACAACTCACCACCGCAAGCACCATGCCACCCCAAAAAGCCACAACAATCATCACCACCAAACAAGCCACCAACACCACCACCATGTCACCAAAAAAACACCACAAACACTACCACCACCACCATGTCACCAAAAAAGCACCACCAACAACACAACCATAATAAAATAATAACCATATTCAAATATCAAATTTTCACTACAATTCTTTTTAAAATTCTCTGGCATTTTTTTTTTCAAATTCTCACTACAAAGAAAGGATTCACCATAAAACCACCATTACATATTCAAAACATACACAACACCCGAATAAATTACTATTAAAAAATACAGTTTTAGCTCAAGACATAATTCATCATAAAATCCTATCCAAGTCTCTCCGGGTCAATTTTCCCTCAAATATCAAAATATTTGCTAAAATCCCAACCAATATTCACATCGAATAAGAATCACACAATTGAACAGAGCAAAATCACAAATGCTTCTGATGTTAGGTACATAAATATAAAGAAAAATGAAAGTGCAAATTATAAATGAGTAAAACAAAGATCCCAAACCGCACAAAAAATAAAAGAGAATACAAAAATCCAAAATCTCATTTTCGTGCTACTAGAATATCAATTTTCACGATAGAGCAAAGCTACAATTTCCACAGAGAAAGACACATTTCAAACCAACCTCAAATTTCAAAGACAAAAATAGGAGAGGGGAGATCACTTCCTACGGCACAGATAGGAGAGAAGCAGCAGCTTAAGGGCAGAGACTAAAAGAGGTAGCGCGCACGAGAGAGACCGAGAAGGGAGAGAGGCAGAGATACGAAGGAGTTTGGACAAGATGCGAAGGAGCTAGGTTAGAGACTCGGAGGGCAAAAAGGGGAAAAAATAGTGAAGCAAACGCAAATTGTGATGGCATACCAACTGCCTGCGTTTATGGGTGCAACATAAAAAACACTGCCGTGTCGCACTTTCCAAACGTTAGTTGCGTCGATTTCAAAACACACCGTAGTTAAACAACCACTCCAAAATAGAGCCTTAATGAATTATAAATAGCTAGGGTTTGCTTGGTTTGTAGCAGATCAACAGGAGTATAGTGCTTTTGTGTAACCTTTTTACCTTTTTACCTTTTCCTCAACAAATCAGACAGATAAATGTTAAAACAAAACATTTTGTTAATAAAATTAAATTTATGGTATTCGTGAAGAAAATTTTATAATTATACACAGTCATCCGTAATACGGGCGACTACATGTCAACATTGTGCATTTGACGGGTTGATTCATTTTCTTATCCTCCTTTTGTGTTTGATGCATGCTAACTTTTTCTTTCTTTCTCACTGCTTTCTAGCCATCCTCATTTAATTTCCATTAAAGTGGCTCAATAAGTTTTTTTTACAATATCTTTATTTCATGTTCTCTCTTTCACGGTGCTTACGAATTTTTTTTTTATAGATTTACATACATAACACTGCATTGCTAGATCTCAAGCCTTAGATGCAAAAAAAAATGAGAGATTGCATTAGATGGCTGACAACCAACATCAAAATTTTGTCGAAAAAATTATGAAATGAATCATCTAAATCATTGTGTCAATGCTAAGGAATCCCCAGAAAGCGATGCAATATATGGCATTAATAAGTGACAAATATACAATTGACACTACACCGACATTCAGGTACATCAACATTCGGGTGTAGTGTTAAATAAGCAAGAGTTCCTACATTATGAATAAATGCACATAAAAAAATTAATCCATTAAAATAGTATTAGGACATGAATTTGAAATATGGATACTCTCACAGATAAATTAATTAAATTAATAAATATTATGATTCATAGAATGATAAATATTTTATTCATTCAAGAAACTAAATGGGTTGAAAAAAAGTTTGAGATTGATAGTTAAGATTTTAAACTTTTTTTATTCATGTATGAGTAAAATTAGGAATGCTGTAAGTGTAATTATAGATATGAGTTTTAAAGATAATATTTTAAAAATTAATAAAATTGAAGTTAGAATTACAACTCTAAAAAGTATTATTATTACTAGAAAGTTTTAGAAATATTCTTGGAGACTATGATTTTAATGTAACTTAGGTGAAAGTAGTCATATTGAATTTTGTTTCAACTTCAGAATTTGTTCTTATTAATACTTTCTTTAAGAAATAGAAAAGCATATTATCACATTTGAAAATAGATCTAATAAAATATAAATTATTTATTTTTTATGAGAAAATATATTATCGAGATTGTAAATATTATAAGGTCATTTAAAGTAAAAATTAAAGCAAACAACATCGATTATTAGAAATATTCATGGTAGCTATGATTTTGAGGTGACTAAAGAAGAATGTAGAGTCATATTGAATTTTTTTTTAACATGTGATTTTGCTATTATTAATACTTTATTTAAGAAAATAGAAAAACAGATTATCACTTATAATAACGGAAATAATAAGATATAAATTATTTATTTTTTGAGAGAGTTTTAATACTAGGAATGTAAAAATTATAAGATCATTCCAAATAAAAATTAAAGCAACCAAGATCGATTATTAGTTTTGGATTTTACGATGAAGGATTGGAATATGTAAAATATAACGGATAATATCATAGAATTAAACGGGAACACTAAAAAGGACAATTATTTTTATGAGTAAACTTTAAGACTTTGGATGTTCATTATGAAGCTAATACTATGTTAGATAAAATAATGAATACTATTAAGCAAATTATAAAAGATGTCCTAGGAGAATCAAAAGAAAAATATTCGTATGAATAAAAAGTAGTTAATAGTGGAATAATAATGTGTAACAAAGATAAAAAATAAGAAATTTGGTTATAAAACTTAGTTTAAATGTAAAAACTTGAAGAATTGAGGACAATATAAGGTGACTCGTTTTGTGATGCTAAGAATTTTAGTTTTTAATGTTTTTATAATATATTAGATACCAATAGATACTAAAGAGGGTAATATATATATATATATATATATAAACAAGCCAAACATATGAGCTATGGTGGCAGCAGATTTTGCTCTGCTAGGGTTTCGGGCTCAAAGGCTGCTTCTTGCTCCATGGTGATTTTGGTGGCTTGTTTGGCCTTCGGTTTTGCTTTTACTGCCCTTGCTGGTGTTTCCTTGCCTTCTGTTCTCTCACCTTTGGTGGTTTGGGAGTTTGGGGCTTTCCCTGTTCTTGGTTTGATCTCTGCTAGCTTCTCTTCTGTTGTTTTGCTGGTTTCCCTTTTGTTTGGCTCTTGGTCCACGGGTTCTCCATGGTGGCTGATTTAGTTACAGTTGATCCTAACTTTGTTGGGAGGTTTACTTTTGCTAAGGTGGTTGGTTCAGTTAAAAGAGGTTCGACTCTGGGTTCAGTTGAAGGAGGTTACCATAATTGTCTTGATGGTAGAGGTGAGTGTAACCTCATCGAGAGAGCCAGTAAAAAAGTTGGCAAACATACTCACATATTTTTTGAATCCGAAGTGGCTGGCCTCACAAAAAAGTGTAAATTTACCCTTATTGGAAAATTTCAAATGGGCCAACCAAAAATGGAGGCTATCAGGAAGATTTTTGAAAACTTCAAGTTAGTTGGTAATTGGAAAGTTGGCTTGTTTGATCGCCGACACGTTATGATCCAGTTAGCTAAAGAAGAAGATTATGCTAAAATTTTCTCTAAGAAATGCATTCCCATTGAAGTCATACAAATGAAGCTTCTTAAATGGACACCTGACTTTGATCATAGCCAGGAGCCCCCTATTATCCCAATTTGGTATGGACTGAAGTTTCATTATTATAATCATCATGTTCTCTTCTTTATTGGTGTTATTTTGGGTAGACCCATGAAGCTAGATATCTCTACCTTCAATCTCTCAAGGCCTTCTATTGCTAGAATATTGGTAGAAAGAGATATTACCATCCCAAATGTTGATGAGAATTGGTTGGACACTGCCCACAATGGGTATTGACAACAAATTATTATGGAACATAAACCTCCCTATTGTACTCATTGCAAAATGGTTGGGCACTTTAATGATAAGTGCTATAGCTTCATCCCAAGTTGAGATCCCAAGGGCCTACTCAAGGGACCACTGGTCAACCAACAGATGTACATCTGGGCACTGATGCCCCTTCTCAGATTACTCCTAATATCTGCCCATCAAGTACATTGAAGGTGAATACCCCTCTGGAAGTTAATGCCTTGGACTGTCCAGACGATAATATTGAGGTTTTCCTTGCTAATACCACTCCAGTAGAACAATTTCAAAGCCCTCTATTGGCTTCAAATCCAGCTGCTGATTCTTCTCTGAACACAGTAATTCTTTCTACTCCTGCTGTGGATGTGGCTCCTGGTACAGAACCTAATGAGGACTTCCAGTTGAATGAAGCCCTTGAGATCAGGCTTGATGAAAATCACACCACACAGATTGAACTTCCCCCATTACTCAATCATCCTGAAACACATGACTGCTGTCCAGGTAACACCATGATGGGCTCTCTTGATGATGCTACAATCCAACAGATGAGTGAAGCTCTTGAGCAGGAGTGGCAAGTCCAGATAGCCAGGAATAAGAAGAAAGGGCTGCTGGAGCTGAGAAATTGCAAGATGATAGCCATGTTATTGCTGGTGGGAGTACTAATAATGTGACGATGGAGTCGCTCATTAATGGGCAAATCCATCATTAATGATTAATCTTTTGTGCTGGATTGTTAGGGGACTGGCGCATCCTACGTCCCTTAACAGACTCCATCTCAATAGGATGTACAAGTTTTCGCTTATTGCAAATTTGGAGCCTTTGGTGTCCAAACACCCCCCCAAAATCTTTAACAAATTCCCAAGCTTTTAACACTTCTCTAATGTTAACAACAAAATTTGGTTATTATGCAGGCATGAGGTGCAGTGGGATATCCTTATTGATCACCAATAGTTTGTTCATCTCTCTATTAATCTTGCTGGGGCTTCCAGCTTTGCCACTTTCATTTATGCAGGATGCTCCCCATTTGCTAGGAGAGAACTTTGGAGTGAACTTCTCATGATCAGCCAATCAATGTATTCTAAATGGTTAGTGGGAGGTGACTTAAACTGCCAGGCTTCTTCCAATGAGAAGTTAGGGGGGAGGCCCCCTGACATCAACACTATATCTCTTTTCAATGACAATATTCAATTGGTTGGACTGCATGATTTGGGTTTTACTGGGCCCAAGTTTACTTGGAGAAGAGGGGAGCTGTGGTAAAGATTGGACAGAATGCTTCGTTAAATGACTCTCTTCATACTTCTGTCCTTCTCCTACCTATGGCAGGGTCTGATCACAGGCCCCTTATCATTTCTATCTCAGATTCCCCAAGTAATTTCGATGCTCGTTTCAGATATCTTAACATGTGGGCCTCCCATCCAGACTTCCTTAATCAGGTGTCTCAAATTTGGAAAGACTACAAACATGATAATCCTTGGATTAGACTATGAGTTCTGAAGAAAAAACTCAGTAGACATCTCAAAAACTGGAATTGGAAAGTTTTTGGCAATATCCATGATAGAGTTGAAGAAGCTGAAAAAATAGTCTCCCAGCTGGAAGCACAGGTAGGAACCAATCAAGCCTCTGAAGCTGATCTCTTTTCAGCCAATGAATTGCTTCTGAATGCCATTGCACAACATGAGGATCTGTTATCACAGAAAGCTGCAATGACTAAGTTTTGTGAGGGGGACAAAAGTACCAAGTTCTTTCATGCCTGCATTATCCGCAGGAGGCAATGTAACACTATACAAAAGATTCAGGATTCTTCTGATACTTGACAGCATACTAATGAGAGTACTGCTTCCGATGCTGTTATGCACTTTAAAAAGCTACTGTCTCAACCCCCAATTCACAAAAATAGCATCAATGTTAATTCTTCTGTCATGATAGGGATTTTACTAATCAACTTGACCTCACTGCTATTTCACAAGAAGAGGAGATATGGTCTGCCTTCAACTCCATAGACAGCAACAAAGTGGCTGGCTCAGATTGTTATTCAGCTGACTTTTATAAATAAAGTCTGGAAAATTATTAAACTTGACATTATTGAAGCTGTTCAATGTTTCTTCAGTGAGGGTAGATCCTCCCAACTACTTCAAGGCATCTATCATTACTCTCATTCCCAAAGCTAAGGCCAAACAGAAATGGGAACAATTAAGACCAATTTGCCTCACAAATGTGATTAGCAAAATCATCAGCAAGGTCCTTGCATTCAGGCTCCAACCCCACCCACCCTTTTTAATCAGTGAGAACCAGCCTGCTTTCATTCAAGGGAGCACGTTGTGGACAATGTTCTTTTGGCTCAGGAATTATTGTTAGATTTGGAAAAAAGCTGTAGAAAAGGTAATATTATCTACAAGCGTGACATTAAGAAAGCATATGACACAATCCATTAGCGATTCATTGAGGAGGTGCTCCTGGCTAAGGGATTCTTCTCCCAGTTCACTAATCTGATCAGCAGATGGCCATCCAACAATTTTCATTATATCCTCATCAATGGGCAAACCCATTAGTTTTTCAGCTCCACTACAGGAATCAAACAAGGTGATCCACTCTCCGTTTGGATTTATGCCAACAGGTCTACCATGGAAGCTATATATTTATTGAGCGATTTGATGGAAAAGTATAAAGTACTGAAAATCAATATATGAGTTTTGTTGATTTAGAAAGAATATACGATAAAGTATCAAGAGAAATATTTTATAGAGTTCTAGAATAGGAAATATGTTGATATTGTTTATATTCAAATCATTACAGATATGTATACTAGAGTTGTTACTTGTGTTCGAACACAAGGATTGACCAAGTATTTTCTTATTACAATTAGATTACATCAGAGATCAACTTTAAACCCATATCTTTTTGCTTTAGTAATGGATGTTCTTAAAGGATACTTGCAGGAGTATATACTTGACATATGCATTTCGCTAATGATATCCTTCTTTTGGATAAAACTAGTGAGATTTAGGAAAAAAAACCTAAATTATGGAGATCAACTTACATTGTAACGGTTCTCGTTTGAGTAGATCTAAAACTGAAAATATGGAATGAAATTTTAGTAATAGCAGATCTAGTGATAGGGTTATAACAATGGGTGATCAACTCATCAAAAGGAGTGTAAATTTTAAATAACTAAGGTCTATTGTTCAATGTGATAGTGATATAGATGGGAATGTTATCAGTAGAATTCAAGTTGGATGGTTAAAGTGGAGGAATGCATCGGCCTATTGTGTGATATAAAAGTATCACTGAGTTTTACAAGAAATATTTTATAAGATAATGGTGAGAGCTACAATGCTTTATTGAGCAGAATGTTGGCCTATAAAAGAGTAGCATAAAATGAAGTGTTGTTGAGATGAGAATGCTCAGATAGATGAGTGGTTGTACACTTAGAGACAATGCAAAATAAATATATTTTTGAAAGGGTTGGTGTAGCTCCAGCGACGAACATGATTAGAGAGAGCTGACATAGATGGTTTGGTCATATTAAATATCGACCATCTAATGAACCTAATAGGAGAGAGTTGTTTTACATTTGATTTATGATAAGAAAGTTAGAGGTAGACCTAAAAGGACATGGGCATATCGTATAAAATGATCTAAATTTATTAGAATTAAATATAGTTATGTCGCTCAATAGAGCACAATGGAGAAAAAAGATTTTTTAGGCAACCTATTTAGTGAGATATAAACTTGT
This sequence comes from Phalaenopsis aphrodite, assembly GCA_003013225.1. Classification (NCBI taxonomy): domain Eukaryota; kingdom Viridiplantae; phylum Streptophyta; class Magnoliopsida; order Asparagales; family Orchidaceae; genus Phalaenopsis; species Phalaenopsis aphrodite. Next base: position 1,006,539 of record NEWO01000101.1, read on the forward strand.
TGAGGGCAGATTTACATACGTGTCACTTGACTCCTCTGTGTTTACATATCCAACGTCTAGACTTTATTTTTTACATATAGACCTCCTAACTATTGCATTAGAAAGTGTATTGTAGTTCGAAAAGTTAAAATAATGCTATTTCTCATATGATATAAAAGATTGTATGGTGAATGTAAAAAAAGTAAAGTTGGGTGTTAAATACATAAGCACATAAGAATTGGGTAGTATGCATCTAAATGTACGTTTGGGGCAGTTTGTGCTTATCCAGATAAGCAACTTATCATGAAACGTGGCCCGCGGATGGTCCGCCGGGTTCGACCTGCGGACTGTGTTTAGTGTAAAAACTCAACTGCTTTTTTAGATAATCTGCCGAAACGTGTTCTCCAAACGGTGAGGAAGCTGCCCCAAACGGGCCCGAAATGTTCCTTATCTTTTTAATTGAGTTCAAGTGGTGAGCTTTTAATTTCACTAATAAATACCCCTCTTTAATTAAAATTGCTCATTTCATATAAGATGTTTTTAATCAATAATTTATATTAAATTAATTAATTGTAATCAAAATATATATTTACTTCATTTTTAAATACAATTAAATAAAATTTAAAAATTATATAAAATTATTTTAATAAATTGAATTGAATTAAATAATAATTTTTAAATTTGAATAAATTTATTTGATTTAAATGTCCAAATAATTTTAAAAATGATAATAAAAAATTTCTTACAATTTTCATTAATTATTTCACCTAAGTAGGGGTGTAAACGAACAGAGCTTGTGTTTGTGTTTGATTTGTTTGAAATTTAGTTTGTTTGAAATAAGCTTGTATTCGAAATTGTTCGTGAAGTCACTGTTCGTGTTCATTTCTTAACGAACGAGCTGAACACGAGTTGTTCGCGAACGACGAGTCAATTTGACATCCTTAATATTAATATATATAAATAATATATTACATTAATTATATAACTTATATTATATAAATATATAATATCTATATTAGTATATTACTAATATAGTATATTAATATATTATTATTATTATTAATTTATTATATATTATAATATATAAAATTTAAAATTTTAAAATATCATAAATTTTATATACATAATTATTTTATATTTCGAACAATAACAATTCGAACTCGAACGAACGCATCACTGCTCGTGTTTGGTTAACGAAAAAAATTTGTTCACGTTCGTCTCGTTTACTTACTGAACGAATCGAACACGAACTCATTGACGAACCGAATACGAACTGTTCGTGAACGACGAGCTTTTTTGACAGCCCTACCCCTAAGTGAACCAAAAAAAATTGCTCTAGAAATCTACAAATCCTGATCGAACTAATTAAACAAATAAAAGGAACATTTACTAATTAAATAAATAAAAGGAACATTTATATACATACCACCCAATGCTATGTATTTACATATCTAACACCTAAACTTTGACTTTTAGATTTATACCATCTAAAATTTTCTCATCTCTTTAAAAATACCACTATTTTAACTTCAAAAAAGTGAAATAGCTCTTTTCATGCATCTAATGTGGCATATATGTAAAAATTGAAGGTCAGGTGTTCAATATGTAAATAAATAAGACTTTAGTGGTATGCAAGTAAATCTTTCTAAGATAATAAAAAAAAAACAACTAGGTCTGTTCCAGGCTACAACCGACTCAAAAAGATGGACAAAGAAAACACGAAAAGGAGACACTTTTATATTTTAATCTTCTGTCAGCCCTTGGGGTGGAAATAAATGAAACATATATTTATTATTGCGCGCAGTCTCCGATTTAACGGCCAACTGCGCCCCACACCAGTTTGCCGTTTAACCGAGGACCGTGCCTATCAATAAAACTTTTTTTATAAATACCGAAAACTTATAATTTATATTAATCAAATATCTTGCTTTATAATTTTTCCAAATCAAAATGATGGAAATATTGAATTCTTCAATGATAAATGCAAGTCTGACCTGAATACAGCGGCTGATAATATCTGCAAAACGAGAGAGCGATTTCTCAGAATACTTCCCACTAATAGAAGGATCCACCATCCTTGACAAGGCATCGATGTCATGTAACTGAGAGTTAGCCCACCTAACTAAATGCTGTTCCGCTCTAGGCAGGGAGCTAAAGTCATCAAATGAGAAAAATGGTCACAAAATAATTTCTTAAAAGATAACTGAGGTTGCAGAGATGAAAAGTTAAGTACCTATCATAGGGTTCACGGCCTGTAAGGAGTTCCAACATGACAACTCCAAAGCTGTAAACATCACTCCGTTCACTATATGCTCCAGATTCGTGAATTTCTGGGGCTTCGTAGTTCAATAATGCACGCATTCGACCTGATAACTGGTAAGAACCAGCATTATTGGTATATCTTATTATGTCTATCCAAATCAGGCTGAACAATGCACTTAATAACCAAAGAGTCTCAAACACGTACTTAACCAACCAAAGTATGCATATTGTGATATCTCAATGGAAATCAAGTTTTCATCATTCTGCAACTTGATGATCCGACGGATGAATGTAATTTATAGAATAATTCTTAAGGAAAAATCTATATATTATTGAATTGTCTCAAATTTTGAATAAATTTCCTTTCAATATTTCATAGTACACAATATTTTTCAATTTCTTTAAGAGTATCAAAAATAAAATATGCCTCCAACAGCTAAATAGGATGAGAGTCACCAGCGAAGTGCCCCAGATCTTTAAATAAATGGAAATCCCAAAGAGACATCAACTTCTTTCTTACAAAATGAAAAAATTTTATGCTAAAACTCTGCTGAGCCACAAACTCGAAAAAACATCCTTGAAACCAGTAAAGCATTTCTAAAAAAAATTTGCAGCATCTTACCTGTGTTACAGAATCAGAAGATAACAGAGATGCTAGGCCACAATCTGCCACTCGCACTCTAAGTTCATCATTTACAAGAACATTGCTAGATTCAAAATCCAGATGAAACATGGGTGGCTGAAACTCGTGGAGATATCTACAAGATAAATGGAGATTTTTTTTTTCAGTCTACAACACTAAACTGCCACTTAATAAGATCCAACAAAAGAGAAGTTAACACAAACTTCTTCAGAAACCCTAGTTTCACTTACTCAAGAGCTCTTGCTGCCCCAAGCGCTATTTTGAGACGAGCATTCCATGATAGCTTTCCTTCTAGTTCATCATGGCCATGCAGTATATCATGCAAGGTTCTTTTACTGAAGTAGTTATAGACTAGCAGCCGTAGTCCATGTTCAGAACAGTAACCCACAAGCTCAAGGATGTTTGGATGTCGAAGCTCAGAGATGCTAAAGACTAGTTCAGGAAAATCATCCACTGGTATTTTGGATTTCGCATTGTCCAGCTTCATAACAGCCAGTGGCTAGAACACAGAAATTGAAGGTCAATCGGAATGAAGAGCATACGATAGAGTAAAGAACATGTTTCTAGTTGATAAGAAAAATGAATACATTGCCCGCAGTAAACTAGCAATTTTTAGAAGGTGAAATGAGATTGATTTTACTGTTGGACATATATGAAAGTAGAAAGACATCAAAACGTTTAAGTTAGCCCACAAAGTTGATTGTTTTAAGCAGTAGAACAGATCAACTCTTAAGTTCTATGCTAATTAGTTGAATAAAAGTTTATAACTTCGCCTTCTCTCTTCTTGATAGGAGTATTAAAAGCATGCAATAGCATTAAGAGTAGTACAACAGATGGAGTTCAGATTCATTTGAAGAGCAAGCTATGGAGAATTGACTGTTATACCTTCCCATCTGGAAGCTCTCCCAAGTACACCTTTCCCAATCTACTATCTTTTATCACATTTTCTTCTCTAAAGCTGTTAGTGTATTGCTGTAGTGTTGCAACAGAATAAGATGTAACTGGAGATGGGGTATCAGCAGCGACAGAAGGTTTGGTGGCTGTACTTTCTTCAGGTGGAAAAATAGGATTTACAATGACTTGTTCAACAGGAGGGGATGATGGCAGGGGAGGGGGAGGGGGAGGGGGAGGCAATAGCGTTGTCATTTGAAATATTCCTGAATCGACTTTATCAATTTCTAACTTCTTCTGCTTCTCTGAATCTTCCTTTTGAACTGCCAAAACAAGATAGAACGCTACATCCTAGCCAAAAAAAGAAAATAAACATAAAAGGATTATAAGTACAAACAAAAATTTACCTGCACCAGTCATGCTAATTTTAGGTACTTGTTTTGGTTCCACATGTGCCTGTCGTGGAGCTGTTAAAATTACATCTTGAGTTATTAAGGTAGCAACTGATTAGAGCGAAGAAAAAAAAAAAATTTTCCCTAAAAACTAGAAGATTAGTGAAGAGTACGTTTCTTTATGCGCTCATTTTGCCCTGTGGATTGCTCATTGCTTTTAGGATCCTCAACCCTCAGAGGTGCCCTCCGCTGTTGCCTTACAGGAAGTTCGTCACGTTCTGAACTTCTTTCTTGCAGCTTAGATAAGCAAAATACGACAGCTAGCACAATCATAATAAATGAAACCACCCCTGCAAGTACATATCCAACAATTTTGATGGCTGAGGTGCTTTTATGTTGTGCAGGTTCACCACTTCTTGGTGCAGAAGAACCCTCAGAGGAATTCCTTGCCACACTCTGCGGGGAAGGAGCCCCAGAAAAAGGTGATGGTGCTGGTGGAATCACCGGAGTTGATGATGGAGCAACAGTGGTATTGAATGGATTACCATCCTTTCTGCATAAAGTTCAGTTGCAAGCATTAAAATCGAGCTTGCATGCATAAAAATAGGGTTACAAGAGAATGATGAAGAGTATATAGGTCAACTAATTATACCACACAAATTTTCTTAAAAAGTAACTTATAAGAGACTACTGAACATGAGAGTAGAAACTCTGATGCTCTGACGCTGGATTAACAAGCAAATATAACGGATAGGAATAACTTACTTGAAAATTGGAATACTGAGCATTTTTTCTGGAATGGGTCCAGAGAACAGATTATTTTCAACATTTCTGCCAAAAGCCAAGTAGCATAGCGTGAGGAATAAGTAGGTAAAAACTGAGTAAATTCTCAGAATTTATGTTTACATTCAGTGAATTAAATGTAGCAATGGATTTAAGAATTCTAGAACCTGATCTACCAGTTATAATAAAAGATAAAATAAAAAAACGTGAAATTTTAATGTATAAACTTAGAGCCCCAAATAATAAGCATTTATATCCGCATATAGATCACTCCAGACTAGCCGATAATCTGAATATGACTATTGGAAGTGAAAACTAAGAGTAAATGAATGGTTTAAGGAACAATCCAAGAGGGAGGTGAATAGTGTTCTGAAAAGTTTTTTTGAGAAATTCTTAACAAAAGCGCTCACCAACAATCCGAGGAGCAATGTATTTTTATAAAAGAGCACAATAAAAATGGAGGAAACAAAATGTTGAAACTAAATAAGCAAAACAATTTTTAAGCAAAACAATATGGAGGAAACACAATCTTCCTCCCTCTCTCTCTCTCTCTCTCTCTCTCTCTCTCTCTCTCTCACACACACACACACACACACACACGCACGCACGCACGCACGCACGCACATAACATATAATAGGAAGAGAAAAAAGTAATCAATGGTTTCCCAGTTGTCCCAATCAATCCCTCCATAAGATCACAGATTTCCACACTCCCCCTCAAGCTAGGCCATAGATGTTGTAGAGATCAAACTTGGTATTGACCTCTGAGAAGATGTGTAAAGGAAGAGTTTTGGTGAAGACATCGACAACTTGTCGGAATGTCAAGATGTAGCTTATTTGCATAATTCCACCATTAACCTTTTCAGAGATGAAGCGTCTATCACCTTCAATATGCTTGATTCTATCATGATGTGTAGGATTATTGGCAATACTGATAGTTATTTAACTGTCACAAAACATATGTATAGGCCTATTGGAGGTATTGTAACATCCCATTTCTATTATCAAAAGAGAGGAATCAAAGAGTAAGAGAGTGAGAGAGGAAATGAAGAGTTGAGCAGGGAAGGCAGGAAATGAGGGGAGGTTAGGAAACCGAAGAGGTGAATTCCGCCTATAAAATGTCGCGGCCAACTTACTTGGAGAGTCAAATGGCAATACTCGATTGCCATCGAGCCACACGAGAAGAAGAGGTAGTCGAAGGAGGTGGTGGCTCGCATATGTGTGGTTAGACTCACTGTGCTAGGTTGAGAAGAGCCAGCGACACCATGCTCACCGACAGAAAGGAGTAGGCGGCGTCTGTGTCAAGCAGTGAAGAAAGGCAACAGTAGGTGCCGAGCGGAAATCAAAAGAGTTGAGAGGAAAACGTTGTATGAAAATGGTTTTGCATAAACTAGCATTACCTCTCCGCATGACCTTCCTCCCCTCCACCTGGAACTATACCGTTAGGGATTTCTAGTCCACCTTTATCTCCCTAAGTGTCTGTAGCCACATCATCACCAAAATCCCATATCCATAGGAAGTTCTCCAACACCTGTAGGCTATTTAGTGTTAAAACAAACATCTTGCAAATTACCTGACTTATCTCCACTTTCCCTATACCCATTATGATGTCGAAGCTCCCTGAAATCACCAACTTCAAACCAACCTGATCCACGACCAGATTTGAGATAAAGTTGTGTAGCCCTGCTATCCACCAACAACAAAATTGGTTGTTTCCCAATCCGCCTCCTCACTTTCATGGTGAGATTTGAAGTGAAACCCACCACCAAATTTTGGGAAACCTTTGCTACATCAAAATGCAGATGGTCCTCCACCGCCTCTTCCTCTCATTCCTCACCCTCTGTCTCCTCCTCCTGAACTAAAAGGATTTGTAGGGTGCACTCCTTGCAATAGTGCCCTGAAGCATATTTTCTTCACAACATGCATTTGTGAGGCGCTTGAAATTGCACTCGAGACGGGTTCCCGTGTTTTATGCTTCAGCATCTCTTTTTAAAATGACACCATCTAGGTCCTTGGTGTTATATCAGTCAAGGCATTTTAGTATAATACTCCTATGTTGCCGCCTTTGATGTTCTTTTTTCACCTATTTCTCGTCCTTCTTCATTTGTGTGAGCTCAATTGGCATGGTCTCCATGGTCGGATGGCTGCTCATATGCCGAACTTTAGGCCTTTCAAGAAGTTTTCTTCCAGTCCTACAGCAGAAATATCCCTCAACCTCCCTGACAAGAGCTCGAATTTATGTCTTCCGTAATCGTCTCCTCTTGAGTCGGAGCATAGAATTGTTATGTAGGTCTACTTCCTGAATGGCTTGAAAATGCTTCAACAAGCAATCCTTAAACTTCTCCTACGAGTACATCGGATACCTTGCCTCCATCCACTAAAACCACGCTAAAGTCTTTCTCGCCAAACATAATCTCATCGTCATGTGCTTCTCCTTCTCAATAAACTAATTGAATGCAAAGTATCACCCCACCCGATTCACCCACCCATGAGCCACTTCTCTTTCGAAAATTGGCATCTTCCAATTTCTGCCCCTTGCATCTCCACCCCAACTTCCTCTTCCTCCAAAATTTCCACTCATGTGTCTAGGATGAAACTCCCTCCTCCGTTCATAGTCGTACGCAACTCTTGATTCCCTCTTTCCTCCTTCGTACTCTTCCATGCCACTTGCAAGATCCCTCTAATTTTTAGCCCAGCTCGGAAGTTTCCACTTCCCCTCCTCTCGGAGTCCTAATGGGAGGCTCTTGGTGGAAGAAGACGTCCTCCTTGTTTTCTTCTCATTTAGTCTCCTTCCCTTTTGACCTCGCAAAAGAATCCATGGTCAACCCTTGGTTAGGGTTTGCAACTGGAACGGTCTGCATGGCATTGGACTGCATCTCCACAAGCTTCCTCATCATGTCTCTCATTTCTCCTATGCTCCCAAATCCGTTCTCCATTCGACTTTCTATGGAAGAAAATATGTCCTACATGGTGGAGAACCTCTCTTCCATTCACAATTTGGTTTGCCCAACTTCTTTTTCTATCACATACACTATCTGTGTTGTCATCCCTCCAAAATTTTGCTCTAATATCAATTTGATATGCTTCAGAACCAAAATTAATGAGCAATGAACGACGAAACGTCAATGGATTGGTGGTAAAACTCAAACGAGGGCGTCCTTACGAAAATCAAAGCAAAACAAGCAAGATAAAATAATGATCTACTGTTCAAGAGATAAGTATCACTCCATCTGATTCACCCACCCATGAGCCACTTCCCTTTCAGAAATTGGCATCTTCAATTTTCTGACCCTTGCATCTCCACCACAACTTCCTCTTCCTCCAAAATTTCCCCATAGTGTCTAGGATGAAACTCCCTCCTCTGATCATAACCGTACCAAACTCTTGATTCCCTCCTTCCTCCTTCATACTCTTTCATGCCCCTTGCAATATCCCTCTAATTTTCAGCCCAGCTCGGAAGTCTCCACTTCCCCTCCTCTCGGAGTCATAATGGGGTGGTAGATGATGTCTTGTTTTTTTCTCATTCAATCTCCTTCCCTTTTGACCTCGCAAAAGAATCCCTGGTCAACCCTTGGCCACGGTTTGCAACTGGAACAGTAAGCATGGCCTTCGACTGCATCTCCATGAGCTTCCTCATCATCTCTCGCATTGCTCTCGAATATGTTCTCCATTCGGCTCTCTATGGAAGAAGATACGTCCTACATGGTGGAGAACCTCCCTTCCATTCACAATTTGAATTGCCCAACTTCTTTTTCTATCGCACACACTATTTGTGTTGTCATCCCTTCAAGATTTTGCTCTAATATCAATTTGTTATGCTTCAGAACCAAAATTAGTGAGCAATGAACGACGAAACGTCAATAGATAGGTGGAAAAAACTCAAATGAGGGTGTCCTTAAAAAAATCAAAGGAAAACAAGCAAGATACAATAATGATCTACTGTTCAAGAGGTAGATTGTCTCTCACACAAACCTAGATGTTGCTAAGAACACCACAAGAAGAAAAGAACACAACAACTGACACAACATGTATAAGAGAAGAACAGACCGTAACCCTTAGGCATGAATACATACCCCCCCCCCCCCCCCCCCCGCGTGACGGATTCCAACCATGCGTATATGAGGTGACAGAATTCCTCCTGTGCTTATCAAATATTCTATTTAAAGTCTTGGTGTTGTACGTTTTTGTGGTTACTAGTCTAATGATAGTTAAGAGAGCTTTCTCGGTTAGAGAAGAAGGTACCAAATATGCTCCTATGAAAAGAGGCTCGTATAAGGCTTATTTGTTAGTACTGTGAATAAGGAATCTGGCAAAATAAAAACAAAAAAGGTGCTTAAAGAGAAAAAACACAAATGCCTGAATTTCATTAATGATCATGTAGCAAAAAACAGATGTAAAACTAGATTTTGTACACAAATTTTCAATCAGCCACCATCTTTACAAATCCCCTACAAACGAATAGAATGTGTCATATTAGAAGTCACGTACGTTTAATAGACTCAAATGCATAAATTTCTAGATTAATTTATTTGATGATTGTCAAAGAGTACCATTAGTTTAATTTCATTGATCTAACTTTATAGACAACAATATTGATTGCATATATGATCTACCTAAATCAGGTCAAAAGGCCCATCATAAACATATGATTCCCTTAATGATTTTCTGACTCATGCTGCTTTTGGCCACTATCAATTCCCCAACCATTCCAGGTTCTTTCCCTCACCTCCTAAGCAGTTCATTTGACTTCCCTCATAATCTTGCTAGCAAATCTTCACTAGATCTCACTAGATTTAAGGTTTTTCTTTCATTTTGAAGGAAATCAACATGGGAAAATTTTCATCCAGTTTTGAAGCTGTTTGGGACGAAATATCTCATCATCAATCGATCATCCTTCAACTAGGTATTGATTTATCAGTAAAGCTCGTTTCATTTTTCTAGTTTTTGCCATGCATTATGAGACCTTGCCAAGTGCATTCTTTTGCAAGGAGAATCCTCATTTCAAAAGTTGTAAATACATAGAATCTAACAATTTGAGGCTAAAACTAATGAGAGTTAATCCATTATATTTCCTTTTAATATAGCCAAACCTAAACCTCTTCATGATGTTGGCTTTTTTGTATTCATGGCCATAAACGAGGCACCAACTAAAGGTTTTCAATAATATCCAAGAAATTTTAATAGCGAGCTTACTTATTTGCATTATTGCATTATGAACATTGGCCCAATTTTTTTCTCCCGTCACTTCGAAAAAAATATGGATTCAAAGTCTTCACCACCGCAGAGGGGTTAGGAAACTTGCCTCATTATGCATTTGATGATCCTAGGCTTTGACCATCTGCATAAATCCTCATTATGACTAGAGCAAAGACAAACTTTTACAAGAAATGTCAACTATAGTGGCCTTATTGCCTCGATTAAGGATCTTACACTTATAACAAATGCAATTCAAGATATGATTAAGGTGAATTTCATTTAAAAGATAGAAATAAGATGAACAACACCCTCTAATATATTTTGCAACCCACTAGCAATTTGATGTTTCACACCTCCATAAACTACAAAACCTTATTTGTATAAGGGATTCATTTAGAAAAATATTATTATGGCAACATCGTAGCCTACTTACATAAGTACACAATTTTCTTCAATGACTGATTTGACCATATAAGAGAAGTTCACAAAGGTAGTCAACAAAATTGAGTTTAACTAAGAGAAGTAATGGAAAGAAGATGAAAAATAATAATTAAAGAGTAATACAAGAAACTCATGAAGAAGAGTGGCTAATAATGAGGACATTTCTAAAATCCCAACGATCTGTTTAAGACAGCCATGCTAATAAAAGGTGAGTTCAAGAGTGTAAGACAAGAGATGGATCACTAAGTGTATATCAAAAAAAGATCTTAGGATTGTATTCCCAATTCAATCTTGCCACAATATAACATTTGAGTTCTTTATCTATGATGAGGACTTACAATTTCAAGCAAAATCAGCAACACCGCATAATCAATAGTAAATAAGTAATAATAAAAATAAAAATAAAAAAATAGCCAAAATAAAATAAATTTCTATTTTTCTAAAATATTAAATGCTAAATAGAAATGAAATATTTAATTAATCATGTTGTTAGCATCAAACGTAAGTTTAGATCGGTAGATCGTCATAAAGTTCATTGTGGTCTTGAGAACATTTCCATGAGAAGTTAAGATGAATGTTTTTTATCTAGAAGGTAGGAGAAGATGCATTGTAGCTCGGCATGTGCCACCAATGAGTAATCTGATAATGAAAGACCTAAATATTGTCCAACAAAGGACATAGTATAACCTTGTTTGATAGAAGCTAGTTAACAACTAGAACTAATATTACAGTTGGAGATAAAACAAGGAACCGATTCTACTAGGAAAGACAGTGTAACCATGTTTGCTAGAAGCTACTTTACAACTAGAACTAATATGAGAGTTGGAGCTAGAAACTGCATTCAAATTAATAGTTGTAAGAAACATTGATGGCTTAAAAGTACCCTTATACGCTATTACTCAATACTAAACGTTGATGTGATATGCTTATCAGCTAATAAAACAATAATATATGGATATGTTTCTTAGTGGAGAAATGACAGTCGACTATGGTGTTTCATAAGGTGTTATGTGAGTACTGATCAATGACAAAAAAAAAACTAATACATAATTACTTCAATTATGTTATCGTGATTTTCTATGAGAGTCCATATTTTTATACTTTTTATTTTACAAATCAATTTGTGCTTCAACATCACAATAAAACTTACGTATATGCTCAAAAAAAATGTAGCATTATCAACTTGCATTCACAAGTGTAAGACATCTATAGGCTTCCTATGTTATGAACCACACATCACTTTAAAGAATGATACTTCGTTGGTGGAGCTGGCAAAGTTAATAAAAACAAATTTCTAAACCAATTATTGATAAGACAAAATAGCTATTTTTCCATATTCCTATTCTCAACTTTTGTTAGTCCATCTATTTATGAATAAAAGTAGAGGAAACTATTTGTCAGAGTCCCAAACAATTCTCAAACCTTACATCCCACAACATATGAAGAAGAGAGACCATGCAAATGAACAATTTCTCATGGGAGTTATAAAAAATCTTATAATGGGGAATAAATTGTTTTATTTCAGAAAATATATTCACTACCACTAATACAATTTCATATCAGATGAGCTCTATTAAGTAATCCTAACATGTAATCCATGTTGACGATTTTCAATGACAAAATATGCATAAGTAGAGCAGTGTAGGCGCTAGAGTTTGCTCAACTTTCCCATTTAACACTATAGGCGTTAGAGTTTGCTCAACTTTCCCATTTAACACTAGCCAACTTTTAAAGCAATATCCTTAATAAAGGCCAATACAAACTTCTTTCAAACATGCACACGGTAATATCACATCTTTAATGACTGGTTAATTATCTAGTATAAAATGTTAGAAACGGTGGAGCCCGGTCCACTATGCTTGGGCGGTTACTTTGCTTTAGAGAGTCGCACCTCTTCACAAATAACCACTCCCGCCTTCCTCTTTTGTGAAGTGAAGCATCTCTTCGCTCCCTTCTGTTTGTGATAAAAGCTTTGGAAGGCTCTCATTGGGTCTAGGAAGTTACGGTTTGAGTTCTTCGGTTTCCTCGGGATAGAGGAAGGTTTCCTCAGAGGAAGAGAAGTGCAAGAGATAGTTCCTTGCGGCAAAAGGAAGAAGAAGAAAAAAAAAAAAAGATTGTTCTCCCTAAGCTTCTTCTTGGTGGCTTGTGGCAGGAGAGAAATTGTGTTTATTTCTCTTGTAAGTTTGTCTTCTTAGGTGTATCTCGGTGTAGAGCTTCTTCGACATATCTCGATGTAGAGAGAGAAGAAGAGAGAGAGCAACGAAGAGTGAGAGATTCCTCTTGTAAGTCGAGTTAATCGACTGGTGTAAATTCCTCAAGTAATAAAATCCTTTGCAACTCCGTGGACGTAGGCAATTTGTCGAACCACATAAATCTGTGTTCCGTTGTGTTGTTCTTTTCTGATGTGATTTTTCTTGTTCTATTTTTTCACTTTGTCGATCGTTCTCCTGTTTGATTTATATACATATATATCACATCAACTGGTATATCTAGATCTCGTAACAACAATATATAAGACCTACACAAGAGAATCTCATTAATACTAGAGATGCATGGTTTTGAACCTACCAAAAGAAATCTCTCAAACCATGTGTAATTTGAAATGAATAATATCCGATTTTTTAAGCTCCAAATAGAACAAATGAACGTTGAGGCATGGTAGATGCTCATATTTTATTTGTAAGTTCACAATCATAAGACTAAACATGATAAAAGCTCTACTCAGTGTATGAACTCTACTCTCATCTCTAGAGCATATTTTAAGAGCAGATAATTACTCTTGCATAAATGTAACAGTTTATTTGAAATCAAGAAGCTTTAACCACGGCATTCTATCATCCTAGCTTTAATAAAACCCAATGCCCAGTACAACCTTTTCTGGTTAAGCTTCCAATACTATAGAGGAAACTACATATCCAAGAAATATAACTTGACGTTGATGAAAGATTGTCCATTAGTCAATATATAACTTTTTGATTTAAGTGCATCCAAAACAAGGTGCACTTGATCGAGGTGTGTTTCCTTCAATATAAATGTAAATGAAGATGCCATCAAACTAAATGACTAAAACTTACAAATAAATGGCAATAAATCTTAATTCATAATTATCATAAAAGTATTAAGCATGTTAAGAGTCCAAATAGCACCATCCATTCAGTCAAAAAATCACTTGTTTTGAAATTTATTTTCCACTCTTCCTCAGGGTTAATACAGATTTGGCGGTACTTCTTAAAATCAATCTGAAAGAAGAAAAAAGATCCTTAAATAAAATCTAACATATCTAAATAGAGACTTTGAGAAGTTACAATTAACTATTATTTATTTAAGGCTCTTATTAACACATATTCTCCATCAGCTATCTTTCTTGAAATATGTAGTTGATATATACCACATGAATTCAAATTTTCATGCATAAATCTTTTTGATAGTTCAACAACCAATCATTCAAACTCAAAGCTCTAAGAACAACATCAATTGAATATTTAATATCACACAATAGGAGTAACTGATCCTCAAGAAGTTCCTCTAGGGTTCTAACGGTTTAACATCTTAATCAAGGCATGAACGACTTATATGCCTTAGCAGTAGCTGGTTTGGTGACTAAAAGCATGATTATCCGAAACTCCTAATCTTCTTTTTACAATTTCCTAATGAACCAATATTTGTTATGTCTTACAATTTATGATAAGTTTCAACTTTCCAATTAAGGTTTTTGAACCATCTTAACAAGCTTTAGAAGGAACATTTTAATGACTGTTCCCTAAAAGTTCATAACAAAGTATTTTCATAGGTTACGGAGTTTAAGTCATATAACCAAAGAATATTAAAGAAGATATATGCTACAACCATTGGTAACATATCACACCATATCTATTTTTTATAGTTTCCAATTGGATGGATTTAATTCACCTAGGTGATATTGAAAATGTGATTCCAAAATAAGTATGACCCTACACAACGTAGCTTTTAAGATTAAAATCATAATACTACCATTATCAATTACAAGCTTGACACAAAAATGACATTATATGAACATAATTAACCAAACTCAACCTATTCAATAAATGGGTCAAAAAACTCGACCCAAACAAGACCCGACTACACTTGAACCTAACCCAACATGAGACGAAAAATAGTCAAGTAGTAATGGGTTAGTGTTAATCTAACTTCAAATGGACACAATCACATAATTTGAAAACAACTCAATAAGAAAATAAAAATTACAAATTAATATAATTTTTCATTAAAAATAATCAAATAATTAAATAATTATGTTTAGGTTCGCCAAACTTAATTTTTTTTCAAGTCATTTAAAGTAACCTAATCCCAACCTAAATATTACATGGATTGACCTGAACTCCAATTTTTCATGTCAAGTTCGAGCTGGATTTGTGTCAAATCAACTATTAACACTTCTAATTGTAAATTTCCTTGGCGAAAGGATTATTGTCTCCCTTGTGTTCAATACCAGTATCATCTAAGGATGAAAACTCAGGTTCTTGTTTATTCAGAAACACATTTTGTGACGTATGACCATTTTAGTGACATTTCAAGCAAGTGTCATTATTAGATTTGTAAGTAGAGGGGAAGGTTTCCTTTCATAGAACCTACAACAATTTAGTCATGTATGAGTTTTAGTGTTGAAAAATGATCAATTTGACTGATTGTAATTAAATTTCGAGCCAACCTTTGTTGTGCTCATTTGAGAGTTAATAGTCCCAATAGTAGGTTGACATTTAAAATTTCTCAATTTTCAATGCCCTAATTTATGCATCATCTAAAAATGTTGAGCATACGATTGCGTTTCTCTTTATAGCTTTAAAATATTATTTGATCAAGCCATGACTAGTCAAGGATAATCATATTCTTCAAATATTCAATTATAGTTAAGAGTATCTTTTATGTGGTTCGTCGATTACTTGACTAGCTTTTCTTATAATAACTTTGGATGTATTTTTTGTTAGACTCTATGTTTCATTTCATCATAGGTGGTAATGGTTAAAGCATCTAGGAAACCTAATTCCATGTTAATTCCTCACCAAGACCTTTTTGCAAATCATACTACTTTAACTCTCTTGAATCAAACAATTTGGGAGACTTCCCGTACAATGTCGGGAGAAGTCAACCATCTCAACTAATTTAACCATCTTGATTCGAACGCATTAGAGAATTCCCAAGCAATGTCAGGGGAAGTCCAACTTAAATAACCAATTTAAAAAGGTATTCAGAATACTCTTTCTGCTGGAAGTAGGAACTTCAACCTTAACCACTTTTATTGCATGAAACTATCATTCCTTTGTTGACTAGGTTAGTTCATAATAATTTCACAATAATTTTATAGGGGTGGGCAACCTGCAAGATCCTTCTTTCAAATCTTTTACCTCATAAAAAGTACCATCAAACATTCAAAATTCCTATGGATGGTCCTCTTTCATATTGTCACCATCATAAAGTTGATTATTTCTATCAAAGACTTAGTTGCAAGTAGAGAGCTAGTTAGCGTGAGCCAGTTAGCGCGAGCCAGTTTGCTGCTACCAATGAGGTTAGAAAGTAAAGCACAAGTCGGCAAAAAATGTTTGCTTTGGAGATGGTAGAAAAATAAGTTTCACACCAAGCAAATGTGGAAGGAGTGATTGTGCTCAGAGAGTTGCCCGTAAGGGGTTTGCATAAACAGAGAAAATAATCTTGGAAAATCAGTTAGAGGCTTGGCCAAGCTTGTGTTTGTGGAGTTGAGCAATGTAGGAGATAAGCAGATGATGTAAGCAAGTACATAAAAGAGAGAGGCTGAAGTTGGTGGAGGATGAAGCGCACGATGGATTACGTAGTCCGGAGTTGTTGGGCAGCACGAATGAAGGGGAAGAAATGGATGAGCACGAAATTTGGAACATGGCTACAAGCACGCATGAGAAAGAAAGCTATGAATGATGATTGTCGATGGGCTGCCTCCGATACCAAATAATTAAGGAGATAGATACAGAGTTGGATGATCAATCGGTTGTTGCTAAAAAATCTAAGATATTGATGGCTTGGCAATTGGTACATTTGGGCACTTGTTTTAACCTCCACCTAAACAGAATGCATAAGATACTTAAATTAATTTCATCACCAAAACATTTTAATAGCACCGTAATAACAAGAGAAGTTAAATTACAGAATGAAAAAATGTGCTGGGAAGTACAAATTTTTAAGGGGAAGATCTTGCAGAACATCAAGAGTCCCAGATAGCTTGTTGTCCTGTACATGCCTGCAAAATTGTGCACCTCATAAAACTAGAAGATAAAAGCTAGAAAGAGGGAGATATTTGTGTTGAAGTGGCAAACTGACAGTGTGGTCAATGATGACAAACTTCTCATTGAAGGAGGAAGTTGACCACTTATGTTATTAGCAGAGAGATCCCTGTGATGTTAAAAATCATTACAATATTGGACGCAAATAAAATTAAAAGGATGACTTGAACAGAAACAATAAGAATCTTACAGATTTATCAAACCAATGAGAGACTGGAATGCATCGGGCAATTCTCCACTTAAATTATTGGCATTAACTGACCTATAATAAAGTTAACGAAGGAGACAAGAAATAAGAAAAAATGTGAAAAAAAAAATTTGTAGAGAAAGAAAGGCATTGTCTTACATGTCAGAAAGAAGTGTTAGTTTTGACAAGGAAGCTGGGATGTTCCCTGTAAATTGGTTGGCTGAAAGAAAACTGCCAAATAAAATAAAAAAATTATCAACTTGTAAATAAAAGTTACATAAATCAGTTAACTAAGGGCCCGTTTGGGGTTGCTTATTTGGTGCGGTGGCGTTTTGAAAACACACCTGACCTATTTGGATAAATTGCGTTTTGGCAACTTACGCGTTTTCAAAACGCTGAAAACAACAGTTTTATACCGTACCTATCTAGGTGTGGTGGCAGCTTTCTGACGGCGGTCTGAGTTTTCCAAAAAAAATTAAAATTTGTAATAGTCACCGCACCTAGCTTATCAGCATATTATTTTTAATCAGCTTATCAGCAGATTATTCAATAAGCCGAAGCTGTCCCAAACAGACCCTAAATGTATATCAAAAAACAAATAATTCAACTTTTCAACACATACAATCCTTTCAAGGTAAGTGGTAGATTTTCTGGTATGGTTCCACCAATAAAATTATTACTGAAATCTCTGTTGTAAGGAAGGAAATATAAGATTAATCAAAGGGCAAAATAACGAAACAAAGTGTTCAACTTTTAATTTAAAAAAATATAATAATTTGCATCACCAGAGCTATGAAAGAAAAAATCATATCAAAATAAAAATCATGGGCATTAAAGAAGAGAGTATAACGCACCCGGACTTACATTGTCACTATTGAAGAAAAATTTTCCAAATGACTGCCTAATTGACCACGCAAATTTGCACTATTTATTGTTCTACAGAAGAAAAAATAATTACATTATAGAAAATTATTGAACCATGAATATATGCAAATAAGGAAAGTGTAAGAAACTATGTGTTAGAACAATAAATACCGTACACTGATGAGATATTTGGACCAACACATTGGATACCCTGCCAACCTTCTATACAAGGATCACCACCATTTGGAATCCATCCAGGAAGAGGAGGTGATCCCAATGCAGCATATAAGCTATTTATAGCAAAAACTGAAAAGAAAAATGTATTAGAAAATATAATCACAAAAAAGAATATATTGTGGTCTCCTGCAAGTTGAAGTTAAAAATGCTTACTGTTGATATATTTAATCCAAAGAGCTTTGCAAATTATAACTAAAACAACCACCATTTTCAGAACAAGAAAAAGTTCAAAATAGTCAGAGAATTCTAAGGTTTGTGTGGGCATTTATCAACAAATTCTAGGGTTTTTAAAGCATAAATCTTGTGTAGAACTCAAAGGGAGTATGAGAAAGGCCTAGGCAAACAGAAGAAGTGGAAAGCAAAGTTGAGCGAGGGACTACAACATTTAGTTTTCTCTACATTTTGCTTGTTTTTGTTCATCGTGATGAAATTAATATATCTTTTTTTCTCATTATGAATTAGATCTCCTTTCTAGAAATTGGATGTAATCAAATGTTCACTTGGTTTTTGTTTTCAATAAATCTCTTAAAATTTATGTTTTATTTGGTTATTGAAAATTTTATTCCATGCTTCATTATCTACTATTTAATTGTCCATTAATTGATAGTTTAAGAGATCCATTTGAAATTGGAACGTGAAGAACAGACTCATAAAATACCATGGCAAATCGTAGAAAATATAACTTTTTTAAACTCATATAGTGCTTTTGTGAAACCTAAAACCTTAAAAAAAAATGTCTTCCATAAAATATAGCATTGAGAGGTAAGACATTTGTATGATTGGACATAATGTCCCTAGACTTTTGGGGGGAAAGATAAGTGACATCTAAATTGGAATTCGGTTGAATTTTTATTAACCCTGCATCATATTAAATATAACCACATAAATACATCTAAATGAAATCCAGTCCATATTCTTAGTCTAATTGCTTTCTACCATAAGAATCTTCACCACTTACGTAGTTCATTTTTGTTTTTTTATTTTATTTAGGTTTTATTTTAGTTCATAATTTTATAATTATTCTATATTCGTTCATTTCAATAATAACAAATCAAATTTCAAAACATCGTATTTTAGTCCATATAAGATGAAACTCTTACTCATCATGTTATTACTTGTGTGGACATGCACACTTGCATGCACTCAATCTAGCAACATGCATCCTTTGAGTAGACCGTGATTGAATGACTTAAAAAGTTACCTATTTGTGCTTAACAAAGATCTTACACTTAAATATGGCTTTCACTCTAAAGAGACACAACTTTGCATTCTTGATTCATCATTGAGAGATTTATTGTTCCAGAATCACATGTTGGCGTTGCGGGATAAATTAATCACAACAATACAATGCCTATGACGGAAGACTGACATTATTAACAAAGTTTGAGGAAAATGCACGTGAATTATTTCACAATGTAGAACTCACCATACAATATAAGGAAATAGAAACAGAACAAGTTAATATATATTGCATGTCTCATGTAAAGCCAACCTCTAACAAAGATGTAAGAATTCCTGTGTTGCTTATTAGAACCCGATGAAAAAAATGAGAGCACAATTAAAGTTTTTCATAGCTTATAACCAATAAACTG
Organism: Phalaenopsis aphrodite; assembly: GCA_003013225.1. Taxonomy (NCBI): domain Eukaryota; kingdom Viridiplantae; phylum Streptophyta; class Magnoliopsida; order Asparagales; family Orchidaceae; genus Phalaenopsis; species Phalaenopsis aphrodite. Next base: position 1,026,293 of record NEWO01000101.1, read on the forward strand.
TTGAACGAACCAAGCTAGTAAATATTGATTTTGGTGCTTTGTTGTAAGTATGATTAAAGAGCATGCTTTTGGTTGAAATTTGATTTACCAATGACTGAGCTTGCATTAAATTCATTTCTTAGCAGATCTAAGTATAAGTTCAATTGAAATAGTTTCATTTTCAACTTAAAGAACTTATAAATCTATAAATCTAATTAACTTTCAAATAGCATTTAAGCCTAGCAACAACAACAACAAACCTTTATCCAACTACGTGAGGTCGGCTACATAATCCTTTTTCTCCATCGTGTCATATTGAGTGTCATATTTTCATTTAACTCTAATAAATTAAGATCATTTTTTATACAATATGCCCAAGTCTTTCTAGATTTACCTTTGCCTTTCTTAATATAAGTAGAATCTAAAACATCTACTCTCCTAATCAAATCATCAGATGGTCGACGTTTAATGTGACCAAACCATCTAAGACGACTATCTCTAATTTCGCCCGCCACTGGAGCTACACCAACCCTATCACGGATATATTCATTTCGAATTTTGTCTCTAAGCGTAAAGCCACTCATCCACCTAATCATTCTCATCTCGGAAACACTTAACTCAGTTTTATGCTTCTCTTTTAAAGGCCAATATTCAGCGGCATAGAGCATTGCAGGTCTCGTCACCATCTTATAAAATTTTCTTTTCAATCTAAGCGGTACATTTCTATCACACAATAGGCTTGAAGCATTCCTCCACTTCAACCAACCAACTAGAATTCCACTAATAGCATCCCCATCTATATCACCATCACTTTGCACAATAAACTTGAGATATCTAAAGTGTTCACATCTTTTAATAATTTGATCACTCATAGTTTTAATTATGCACTAGAGCAACTACTACTAAAATTACATTCCATGTATTCAGTTTTAGTTCTACTCAAACGAAGGCCTTTAAACTCCAATGTAGACCTCCATAATTCAATTTTTTCCTGAGCTTTCTCTCTAGTCTTATCCACGAGAAGGATATCATCAGCAAAAAACATACACCAAGGTACATCCTCCTGTAAATGTCCAGTAAGAGCATCCATAACTAAAGCAAAAAGGAAATGGGCTTAAAGTCGATCCCTGATGTAATCCAATGGAAATAGGAAAATATTTGGCCAATCCTCCTGCTCGAACACAAGTAACAACTCTAGTATACATATCTTTCATGAATTGAATATAATTCATATCAACACTTTTCTTCTCAAGAACTCTCCAAAGGATCTCTTGGAACCTAATGGGCTTTTTCTAAATCAATAAAAACCATAAGTAAGTCTTCCTTATTCTATCTGAACTTCTCCATCAAACCTCTCAAAAAATCTATAGCTTTCATAGTAGAACTGCTCGACATAAATACAAATTGATCATGAGAAATCTTTGTAATACATCTTAAACATTTGTTCAATTACCGTCTCTCATACACATCAACTTAATTCCTCTGGAATTTGCACATTCTTGTGCATCCTCTTTATTCTTAAAAATGGGGACCAAAAAATTCTTCCTCCACTCCTTGGGCATTTATATAGTTTTTAAAATAATTTTAAAGAGTTTAGTAAACCAAGAAACACTCAAATCTCCTATATATTTTCACACTTCAATTGAGAAATCATAAAGTCCTACGGACTTTCTACCCTTGGTTTCCTTTAAAGCCCCCTCAATTTCTTTTTTATTAATGCGAAAATAAAAATGAAATATTTTATTGTTATTAACGATATTGAGATCATTAATGTCAATCATATTTTCAGAAAATTCATTAAAAATTTTATCAAAATAACTCACCCACCTATGTTAAATATCTTTTTCTAAGAAAAGTATTTTTTGGTTTTCATCTTTAATAAACTTTACTTGAGTTAAACATTTGCTTTTCTTTTCACTTTTTTTGGCTAGTTTATACATACATTTTTTACCCTCTCTAATATCTAATATATTATAAACTTCACTAAAAATAGAATTTTTAGTGTCAGATTGTTCACTTAAACTTCCTACGGGTCACTTTATATTTTTCTCAATTCTCTAAGCTTTTGCATTTAAACCAATATTTATAACATAACATCCTATATTTTATTTTTTCTAGCAAAGTATTATTTCACCACCAATTATTTGTATTTATATAAATATTTTTCTTTTGATTCTCCAAGTACAACTTTTGTCACTTGCTTAATAGTATTTGTTACTTTATTCCATATAGAATTTATTTTTTTATGAACATCCCAAATCTTGAAATCTTGAAGTTTACTCACAAATATTTTTATTTGTCTTTTAAGAGTCCCCATTTAATTCTACGACAATGATTTCTAATATTCTCTATTTTACAACTCTTCATCTTAAAATCTAAAAATAATAATCGATGTTGAGTACTTAAATCTTCACTTGGAATGAACTTACAATCTTTAAATTCTCGACGATATCTTTTTCCCATTAAAAAAATTAATTTGTGATTTATTAGATTCATTCTTATAAGTAATAATATGTTCATTTCTTTTCTTGAATAAATTATTAATAATAACAAAATCATATGCCAAAGCAAAATCTAATATGTTATACCTTCTTCATTAATCACTCTAAAATAACAGTCACCATGTCTATTTCTAAAATCTTCTACCACTCTATTGACATGTCTATTTAAATATACTCCAATAAAAATGATTTCTTCAAGAGGTATCATTTGTATAAAGTATTTTAGGTCATTCCAGAATTCATCTTTAGACCTTATATCTAAATCTATTTGAGAAGCATAAACACTTATAATATTAAAAATCTTAGTATCAGAAATAATCTTAAAGGCTATAATTCTATCTTCAATTATATTAATTTTTACAACATTATTTTTCAAACTCTTATCTATAATTACACCTATACCATTTATGGTGTGACTCTTAACTGAATACTAAAGTTTAAAAACCTAAACTATCAATCTACTTAGTCTTTTCTCCAACACATTTAGTTTCTTGAATACATAAGATATTTTTTCTTCTTATAAATCATAATATCAACTAATTAAATTAATTTACCTGTGAAAATATCTATATTCCAAGATCCTATCCTATATTAGTTTCATGAACTAATTTATTTACCCGCATTCGTCCGTAATGTAGGAACCCTTAGTTATTTGACACTATACTAGGGCGATGATGTAGCGGCCCTTATACACATTTCACTCTAGTCAAACCATACAATGCGTTGCTTTTAGGGGATGCCCTAGGATTTACACAATGATAAAAAAGATACATGCTTTGATTTTTTGACAAATTTTGCGTTGGCTATCGACTACCCTAGCATCTAAGCTTAGCGAGTTTGCAAAATCATTTACACAAACTATGCATAATATACATGAAGATAGTTATAATAATTTGATTGCTAATTATCTGTTAATTGTTGATGTGAAGAAGATTTGTGAAATTTAAACTAAAAGACAAGAAAATGGTATGTCTAAATATTGAATGATTTCATACAAAGGCTATAAGAATTAGGTGCTATAAAAATGAAATCTTATAAAATCATACAACAAATTATGAGAAACACTTGAAAGCATGGGAAGTTCTAGTATTAGTTAGTTTTCGACCTTGTAGAAAAATCCTGCTACAAGTCTCCAAGAGATTGAATCCCATCCCAATTCTTGTCCCATGTACGTGGAAGAGTCACGGGTGATCATGGGTTCCACTCCACGTCATCCACCATAAGATTTAATTAGTGGACATTAACAAGAGCAAGAATAACATGCACTGTTGTTCACTCTTTCTTTGATGTCCTTTACACTTGAGAATGTTCCATGCATGTATGAATGAATTAAGTAAAGATAATTTGGATATGATTTCTTGTTGTGCATTCAATCTCAATGCCATGTTATAAGTGAGCCAAGCTAAAAAATGAGCCAACAATAATCATTTGAAATTTCGGTAAGCCTTGCCAATTCAACTAATAACCAAGCCCAGCATAGAATCAACTCATATAGAGCTAACTATAGTCATTTGCAGTTTGGATAAGCCTTGTCATTCCAATTAATAACCAAGCCTAGCATAGAATCAACACATAGATATCACCACGTTGTTGAGTTCCCTCCTATATCTAGTATGGCCTGCCCAAAAATCAAATATAGGTAACTGTAACAATGACATCAAGAATTATATGAATGACATAAATAAATATGAATGAAACCAAGAATCTATGTGAAGAATAAAAATTGGTGCCAGTGAACTGTGTGAAACCTCTATATAGTATAGGCGACCTTGGGGAAAATGTGAATTCACAAAAACAGCCCTTATGCATACGGAGTTGTCATACAATCTACCAAAGAGACCTATGCAAAGACCTAAAGGGAACCTACGTGAAATAATGTAATTGAAAAATCATATTGGTAACACCATTAAATTCATTCTTTTCCGATACACTCCCCCCCTACTGGTAAGTAACTTCATCCCTCAAAACATTGCAAACCAAAGATATTGTCTTTTTCCATATGACTATATAGGAACATTTAACATTTGAGGTTCAAAAACCACAATAGAATATATGCACGAGCTAAAAGTAGGAGTCAATCAACATGAGAAGCATTCAATTAGTTTAGTTGAAATAAAATTGTGCATTGAAAACATAATCACCTTAAAAAAATTGCATAAAGCATTAAACAGTACAAATAGCAGACAATATGACATACCGTCTTGGTCGGTTGTAAAACCGTGGGAAAGAGGCAGAGCCACAATCACCATCAAAACTATAACAGAAGCACGAAAGATCCTTAAAAGAATGCTTCTCAGCTCCCTTATCATAATGCTCAGAAAAAGACCAAAGGCACGTTGTTCTGAGAGAACAAAACACAGTTATTTATGCTTGATGAAAAAAATAAATCATCAATTACAGAGAGAATAAATAAAAATCAGAAACAAAGCATAATTTATGCACTGAATATTTTAACAAAGCGGAATTCACCTCTCACAATCCCACAATAAATACAAAAAATAAAATTTCAACCTAAAAATTTTTAACAAGAAATTGGGTCATTCCTAAGTTTATTACTTGTGAACTAATATAATCAAACTAAAAAAGAGAATAGAACTCACCTCAGTAAGTCGGCTTCGCAAAATGATGAAAATTCTGCTAAAAGCAACAAAAAATAAAGCATAATATTTTACTTTCTCGAAGAAGGAAAAGGAACTAAAGAAATCCAAGAAATTTTTCTATTCGGCAAGCACATTTCCTTCCCGAAGCCCGAAGATCCAAGAACAAAAATCAGTAGCAAGCTCAAATGCCACAAAACCCTTTTTGGGAAAACAGCGAAATGCAGCGACGAACTAAAAGCAGTAGTCTTCCAAAAAGAAACAAAAAAATAATAATAAAGTGAACATGTTTTTCAATTGGAAAGTGATGGGCAGATCATGCCAGAAGCCTAACGGATATCTCCGACCAATGCAGTGAAGAAGCCTCACCTTGGAGACTGGGAAGGCTTGACTTAGCTGCTAAGATTCCACCGGCGCAGTAGATCTCTCTGGGCAGAGAAAGAGAGACGAAAAGGAGGACGGGGACAAAGCAAAAGAGTAATATGTAGATGAGTAGAACTCTTTTTCCCCAAGTGGAATTTTGAAGGAAAGAGAGAAAGAGAGAAGAAAGAGCTGATCGCTGTAAAGCTCCCTGTCCTCTTTTTTCCTGCGAGGTGACTTCATAAAACAAGCTAGCTTTTTCTGATTAGTGTTGATGAGCCCACTCCTCTCTCTCTCTCTCTCTCTCTCTCTCTCTCTCTCTCTCTCTCTCTCTCGCTCTGATTTATTTTTTTAATTTTATTTTTCAAATAGCAATAACAGTGCTATTTACCATTATTATTTTTTCCTGAATTTTTTTATGATTTAATAGTAAAATTTATTAGTGTGACAATAATAAAATAATGATACATATTTGTTTAAATAATAAAATTTAATTTTAAACCTAAATTAAATGAATTTTCCGTCGCCCTCACGTACCCTTGACAAGGGATAAACTCTAAAAATTGAATGCTTATTTTGCATGTGTTTTTTTTTGTGTTGGAAAGCTAAGACTGCTAATGTACATTCACATAAATAAATAAGTCATAGAAAGAGAGGCCAAACAATATATATATATATATATAACAGAAGAAATACTTAATTTTTGTAGAATTGTTTAGTAATCTCTTTTCATAAAAAAAGATTATTCTATTTATAAGTCATATAAAAGGTATGGTAAGTTACACAATTGTCCCCAATTAATGGGAATGTTACAATCATTTATGAATCATTATATCTTTATATATTTGCAAATAACATAAACACACTTTAACCATGTAACTGTTATCGACACAGTTTTATGTTTGTAACTGTATTTGATGTTGTTTCGCGTTTGTAACGGTCTAGTCAGATCGCCTAGTATTCATTCGGTCGACCAAGAGTATCCGCCAACTAAATAATTTTTCAGTAGCATTCTGAAGAAGTTCATTTTGAGGTTTCATCATCCTCGGGAAGGAATGTTCTATCAGGCAGAGGGTATTTAGATATCCTTTCTTTAGTCGATGAGCCTATGTAAAAGGAATTCTCATGGATGGCTATTAATATTGCTAATGCTAAAAAATGGTCAATTAATCATCAACATATGTGTGTCGTGTTCCTTGGTTCGGTCAAAGGTTCGTTCGGTTAGCCTAAAATTTGATCGACTAGTGCAAGTGTTTCTGCTGCTTTGCTTGTGCTACCCGTTGAATCTCCTCGATATTCATGTAGCCACATTAATGATGTACATAATTAGTTCTATGATTCTCTTACTTATTTGATAGGGACAATTTTCATAAGAATGAGAGAATTAAATAACATAATTACTTGTACCTACATTGTTAATAATTATACTTCATGGGATTTCGTGCTGCTTCTCACTCTAAAAAGGGTGTGATTAGTGTTTTTCCTCCTCGTTTCTCAAATTTTCTATCCTTCAGTTATTTTTATCTTAGTATTCTCATCGGCTCCCAAAAAAGAGAGAAAGCGAAGAAGATCGTTCGACTAAAAGAAGGTCGGGAGAAAGGAGGAAGGTGGCTAGGACTAAAAGACCAGTTGAAGTGACCATGCTCGTAGGTCCTTAACGAATTAAACGTCAGGCGGTGAAGCAGCCTCAGGTTGAAGAGGTTGAAGAATCATCAGACTTATTGCCTCTATTGAAGGTATTGATTCCGAGAGAAGGGTGCATTTTAGAGGCTTCTTTCTTAACTCCTGAGCCACTCCGCACAGTCCCTGCTCAACCGCCATTCTTGACGAAAGGGAAACTAGTGACGATTACTCAACCTTCATCACCATAATTCATCCTAATCCAACCCCTAATAAAAGAGATAGCCCAAACCAAGGCTTCACTTATGGCTGGGGATCTAATCCAGGCCTGATCAAGGCTGGTTGTTCAAGGTGATGCTCTAGTGATGGAAAGTGTTCTCCTCTCGCACTTGGTTGAAGGGGGTAGTTCATATGATGTTACTCTACTCTTTACAGGAATTTTAAGTATGTCGAAGCTAGTCAACATGATTGGTAATCTAGATTACTCTCATTAAATCCTTTAATTTTATCATTTTAACATTGATTCTAATGTTGTAGAGGGAACCATGGACATCATTAAATCTCAGCAACACAAGGGTTGAATGTCTTCCCAAACTAAAGGCACATGTTGATCCTTCTGTTTTTTTGTCGCGGGCAGTGCCACTTCTATTCTACCGTATTTTTTTACTCCACCTTCTCTTCCATTTGACCAAGAAAAGACAAGAATGGCCCTATGGAGTCCCGCGAGTAGCTGGTCTAGCATATAAACAAGAAAAATAGACTCACTTGCCCAAGTTGTTGGTTTTTAAAGAGCGATTGCCATATCAAATTTGAGGGAGTAATTGAGGGTCCTCTATGCTTTTAAGGAAGACCTTCAAACTGAGGTGGTGAATCTCTGAGTGAACTAGCAAAATTTTGAATAGCTAGCTCAATTCCTGGTGTCTAGGCGGAGGAAGAAAAAAAAGAAAAGTATTAGTTTGGTGGGTGTGCATTGTACACAAGTCCATTGAGTCTAGGTTTAGTCCTACCTGATGCATCGGATGGCCCATTTGTAAAATATTTCTTTCTATACATAAAATTTTTCATAATTTTTTATATCTTGTACCCTCAATATTTTGCATTAATGTGACTCTTTGTCAAGGCCCAAGAGGCATTTCAACTTCCTCGCTAGGCCAATATATAGGGCTGAATAGGTATTAAGTGAAATTTTACATTTTCTGCTTTCTTGCCCTTTGATCGATTTTTTTTTTCAAAGCATGATGGCTTCCAAATACTCTCTTCAGTTGTTTGATTTGGTCAGGTTGACCGAAAAATCAATCTTGACTAACTTTGATGTCTAATTGTTAGATGATACTTGTGTTTATAATGCAAGTGTTACTTGAGTGAGTGAGCATGGATGTCTGGGCTTCCGATTACCTGGATGATGATTTGATTTCTACCAAGATCACCTATGATGCAAGCTTTTAGCTATCCTTGTGCATAGAGCTCTTTTTGATTTTCAACTATTATGGACTAATATCAGCTCAGGTGAAGCTGAACTCCATTTTTGTCATAACGACTTATGTGATATACCTAGACAGAATAGAGGTTTTCTAGACTTGGGAATTATTCTAACACATCTTTCTGTATCGAGACAGAAAGGTATGTAGTTTTTGGAATCATTCAAATGTTCATCTAATAGACTTGAAAGATAAAATAAAGGATTGGAAGCTTCAATTTCTACGGGGTGTGTAATGACTAGGCCATTCCAACCAGAGTGTCTAGTAGCCCTTACCAAAAAAGTAAGTGAGTCTCTCCTCTATTGAAAGTTATGGAGCATGTCATCCTTGGCAAACAACTATCAGTTTTCCAATAAACTAACGATATGATCATGAATTGGGTTTTAAATTCAAATCAAAATGACTCCTGACTCTGGAGATGTGGGCAGCTTCTGACTATGCAAATAGAAAACACAGTTTGAGAAGGTTGATCGGTCCTCTAAGAAGGCATCGAGAAAGCAAAAGCGAGTTGGTGGTTCTCCCGTGAGAGAAAAAGAGGAAGAGACAGTCGAAGGTTACCCTGAAGAGGGGCGAGTCCCAGGTTCAGATTAAATTCACTCAGTTTCCAAAACTTCTATTGTTATCCAAAATAAGTTTACTAATGAATTAATATTGATCGAACGGAAATGTGCACCAATTATCTTAGGTGATTCTATGGATGAAGCAACTCGGTCTCACTTTGGTTGGATACTGGGGATCTTCCAAGTGTCTTTCACAGGAAGTCTCTAAGACATTGAAAATGGTTATCATCCCTCTATCCGAGCGAGGATAAGCAAGTAGATTACCCCCCTATCGTCGTTGATTCAAAATGCACAAGCTAAGGGAGGAACAAATAATGTAAGTTCAATTGAAGTTGAAGAGGAGAGTTCTGAATTGACTGAGGCATACAAATGTAGGCAGAAAGGTAGGGCTTTAGCCTTGAACTCTAACTCCTTCCTTACAACACCTTTAAGGAGTAGGAAGGGGGCCTTGATCAATGGATCCCTCTACAAAAAAGACAACCAAAGGCTTTTATGAATTTTAATTCCAGTCTTAGTTTGGTAAATGTTGAGAGAGATTGGCTTCCTTTGATTTCAGCATTAGTTGGATATGCCTCTATTGTTGCTAATATCATGTGGTCAGCTAAGTTAAAAAAGTATCTTGATGATATTCGCCCAGATGTATTGTGTTTATCGCTCGGTCGTTTTCAGCTTATGGGTTACACCTCCACTCACTACTTGGCTTTTCTCTATCTATGTATGAGGTAGAGAGCTGCCAAATTTAAGATAAATGTTAGGCAGTAATGCGAGCGCACAGAGTTGGCCACTATGAAAGCAGCTAAGGCAGAGACAAATCTGAAGGATGCTCAAATTTTTTTAAAGAGTAGATATCTGTTGTCCAGGATGAGAATATTGAATTTTTTTAATGAATGAACACCATGACTACTGCTGAAGATATTCTTATCGTGCAAGTTAAGTGCCTTTAGATGGGTTGTAAACTTGCAGTTAATGAATTCATCAGAGTGGATATGGTTGATGCCAAGTACTCCAACCTCAACAAGTTCAAGAAACCTTATGATGCTCTTTTGCATCTAAGCACTGTGGGAAATCCAAGGGTGACAACGTGGTAGATGACAGATCATTTTACACCCAACCCGAAGAACTGTAGATTCATATTCCCTCTTCTTCATTCTTTTTTTAATATTTATGTGTGACAAAAATGATAGATACAAGAATTTTTTAATAGTCATTCTCATAATTGAAATACAAATTTTTTAATAAATTCTGTTTTTGATCATGTGCTTGGGCACTAATACCATTTTTTCTTTTCTTCACTATTATGATTTGGTTGTATTTCTGACTTGGGTAAACTTAAGTTTTAAGAATTGAAGTCTTTCATTTATGACCTCATGTTAGGATGCTTTGTGTAATTTTTTCTTACAATAACCTTGTGTTGGAATGCTTTTAGGATCACCTATATTGTGACCTTGCATCAGAATGCTTTCAGGGTTATATTTACTACGATCTTGCTCTAGAATGCTATCGAGGTAATCTTTAATGCTACCAAGCATCAGAATGCTTTTGATAGTCTTTAATGCAACTAAGAAACAGAACGCTTTTAGGTTATCTTTTATGTGACCAAATGTCAAATGCTTTTAGGTTGTCTTTATTGCAACCAAGTGTTGAGATACTTCTGAGTAGTTTTTATGCGACTAAGAGTCGAAATGCTTTTGGGTCATCCTTAATGTAACCTAGCGTTGGAATTCTTTGGGGTCATCTTTAATGCCATCAAGAATTGAAATGCTTTTTAATGTGACCAATCATCAAAACACTCTTGTGTCATCTTTAAAACAATCTAGCTTCAAGTTATTTTTTAAGTCAACTTTGTTGTGACCAAACCATGGCCAATTTTTTTTTCTTTCATCCATTTCTTTTTCTTATTTTCTTGAGTGCGTGTATTTTGAATTTAAAAATGGTTTGATTTAATTTGATAATTATTTATAATTTTGATTTTTTGAAAAAAAATAGTGTTTTAATTTTTGTGAAAATAGTGGGACTGAATGGGTCTCACATCTCTAATTAGTTTTGATAATCAAGCCTGATACCATAAGCAATATACTATCCCAAAGGATAAGCACATCACTTGTTGTAGGCTTAACTATTTAAACCAAAGAATTTGTGACATATGCTTGGTCTGTGAACCATGTGTATAGGCAACAGGTTCCCCTACCAAATATAGAAAGATTAGGCAGAATTTATTTTACCTGGGTTCTAATGTTCCCTATAAAGGAAATCTCCTATAGTTAATTACATCATAAATGATCGAGGTCATTTTAAAAAACTTTCGATAAAGATCAGGGGTTTTGTCCTCAGGATATTCAAAGTTTGGGTTTTCAAGGTAGCTTTCAAGGAATAGTAAGTGGAAAAGAACCAAGTAGGAACAATTATTTTAGAAATCAAAGAAGTAAAGACTAGGGGATGTCACGAGACAGAGGCAAACCTCAATGACTTCCCAAAATACCCTATTGTTGGATTTTATCTTTTTGAAGCTAAATTATTTATGTTCAATCCTACCAATTATTAATTATAGGCATTATACTTGCATAATATTTTATTATGCAAATAGCCTGGAAGATAGGAGAATTTATGTCATATCGGATGACCGTCTTAGAATTCAAAGGTGAGTTAGGGCTAATATTACATGATGTATAAAAGCCTAAATAATAAAGTGAGGGTTTATGTCGCACTGGGCAGACCACCTCGTTGTCCTATGTTTTATTTATTTTTAGTACTAAGAGAATTTAGTTGATGTAGAATTGTTTTGTTGTCATAATTCTTCATCCTCCGTCTACCACAGCTTGATCCAATGCTCCTCATTGAAGTAACAACTTCAAGATTTATGTGTGTTATGAATTATGCTCATTTATGTATTATGTTTTGGTTTTATTATCATTGTTGTTTGAATGTTTTGGAGGATTGTAATTTATTTTAAGCGACACCGGTCAAGATCCTATGGTTCAGTTGTCTCTACACCACTATTTTCTTTGGAATTTACTTATTCTAAATAAGTGGTTAACCTTATTTAGCCCGGATAATTCTTGTTAACAACAGTAGGTTACCGCATCTGAGAGATCCTCATACACCTAGAAGGAGTAGATTAAGTGCTTTTAAAGGTTTAAAGGTGTATTACTATATATGAAAATGTATTTTTGTTGTTTTTTTTTCTGGTAAAGTAAAACTTGCATGAGCAAGAAAATGTTGTAAGGGAAAGTAGTAAAAGTGTAGTAAATAAATTATGGGATGGGTACTTGGTGCTCCTACTGCAGCTGCATGGGTTAGTAGCATAAACTTGGTATAATAAAGTGCGTGAATTTTAAATGAATTGCAAAAAGAATTTGGTATGAAAGAAACTAAAAACAACTCGTCTGAAAAACATAAGCAAGTATGAAAAAACCCAATGTCACATACGGATGATGATACACCTTAAAGTATGCTAATTTTCTATATGTATTTTATGCTCATTTTTAATGATGTTACACTTTCATGAAAGATATTTTGCATTTTTTTGGTTTCAGGTAAAGGAAATTAAATTTTGGAGAATAATGAGAGAAAACGGAGCAAAATCAAGCAAGGAGCTAAAATCTTAAATTGGTGCCTAGCCACCCGCTTCTAGGACCTTAGCGCCATACTGCAGGAAGCTCTAGTGCCATGGCGTTAAGATTTGGTGCCTAGGCTCCAGTTAGTTATGCATATCTTTTATAAGGGTGGTGCCTAGGTGCCATAGTTGGGCACCTAGGCGCAAGGGGCAATTTTTTACTTTTTGCATTAAATGTGGATGAATTTTGGAGAGGTGCTTGAAGTGACTCTTAGTTATTTTGAGAGCTTTATTTAATAGAGCCATTGGATGGCTGAAAAAGTGAGTGGAAAAGTTGGGAAGAGCTTTAGTGTATGGTATTTGCATGAGTCTTTGGAGAGAGTCTTGTGTGTGGGTGTTCGAGTTTTTGTTTTTATATTTTGTAGTAAACTTGACAGGAGAGTTGAAGATTCATCAATGAAACTTCAAAGAATTTGCATGGGGAAAGAGTTTAAGATAAGTATTTTGTAATTTTTTTAATTTGTTCACGTTAAGGTTTAGTATAAATCATGTTTTGTTTTGTTATCCTCATGAAGTCTGAGTAGTTTTCTTATCATTTTCCTTGTAATGAGAATTACTCTTGTAGGAGTGGAATTGTTTAGAGCTTCTCTTACTTCATAATTATGATGATTCATTACTTCATGCTTCATTTACATATTCAATCTAGTCAATTGGTATGTTAAAATTTAATGTAACCCATAATGACCCGGGATGGCTATGTATTCCTTAAATAGTAAGATTCACATTGCATTATTGGGTGAAGGAAAAGTAGTCCATCGTCCAGTGCAAATAAATAGGGAAATAAGTTTTGATGGGTGTAGAATTAGTGATTCTTGGTTGATATGCTAGAACTTTTATAAATTTGGTCTTAAGTTCAGAACCTAAGGCCTGGTTTGTCCTATAGAGAGGGCACAACGAGTAATCTAGAAGTGAGAAGTTAGAATCTATTCAGCATAATCATATCAAATATAAACTTAGCTTTAGATTAGCCAATGTTTTTTATGCACTCAAAAGAGGGTAAAGAATATGTATCTCCTATTTGGCACAAAACTACATTTTAACCTTTAAATGGTTGATTCCTACATTGATTATAAACTCATTGCAAGGAGGAAGATTCTTCACATAATTTGAAACTCTTCTACACTTAGCTATTTTAGAAACACTTAGTATTTTTATTTTAGTTTTTAAACTGCACTTATTGGTTGTAATTACTTATTTTTCCTAGATAATTACCTACTATTTTAAGTAGGAATTTTATAAGTCATTATATAAAGTTATTGCTTTTCTGTGGGATTGATATTGGGGTTCTTAAAGAAAACTCTATATTACTTATATGTATATTTGTGTAGTACCCCTAGTGTGCACATCAATCTCTAAAATTCTAGAACATATCATTTTGCGCACTAGTCACTATGATATATTGGGTCAAGTTTTTAGTCAACTTTCGAAATTTAAATAATTGCTTAATTGTTGATTGGGTCAAGTTTTTGTTGTCGTTGTTGGTGAAATAACAAATTTTTTGACTTAAAAATGTTATTTAAGCTGTCGATTTATTTTAAGAGAATTATATTTTAATTTTTCTTTATAAGTATTTGTTTTTTTCTTAAAATATAAGGATATAAATATAATTTACAAAAAAAACAATCATAAAAACAAAAAAAATATTTTTTATTTGGAGTATTTTTATTTTCTGAATTTTTACCTTTTGCATGCATAGTTTAAGATCTGAATGTTTAGTTCCTTATGATTCTGAGTTAGAATGAACCATAAGAAAAATTCAAAAATGAAAAAAACTTCAAAATTTGCAAGGCATGGCTAGCACATCACATAATAACATAGATAACCAAACATTTGAAAATGAACATCATAACATGCAAAGGCCTTTAAGAGACTTTCCAAAACCCTACAGTAAATGAATTTGAACTTAAACCTATTATAATTCAAATGGTACATAATAATCAATTTGGAGGAACACCATCCGAGGATCCAAACTTACACCTTGCAAGTTTTCTAGAACTATGTACTACATTTAGATACGATGGTGTATCAAATGACATCGCTAGACATAAAATTTTTCCTTATTTCTTGAGGGATAAAGCTAAGATGTGGTTAAACTCATTATCTCCTGGATCTATTAGAACTTGAGGAGATTTAGCACATAAATTCTTGGCTAAGTATTTTTCACCTTCAAAAACTAATAAACTTAGAAATGATATTACTTCTTTTACTCGGTATGAAGGTGATTTACTATGTGAAGCTTGAGAATGATTTAAAGAACACCTTAGAAAGGTCCACATCATGTTTTGCCAAACTAGTTAATTACTCAAACATTTTATAATGGGTTAGTGGAATCCCTTGGATCTATTATTGATGCTGTTATTGGAGGTTCTTTAATGTCTAAACCATTTAATGAAGCTTATGAATTAATAGAAGAAATGGATACTAAAAAATTTTAATGGCCATATGAAAGGGTGAATCCTAAGAAAATAGCTGATGTTCAAGATAATGATGCTATTTTCATTTTAGCATCTTAAGTAGCCGCAATATCTAGGAAGTTAGATCAATTTGGAACGAAATTTTCTCAAGCACCTGATGTGATTAAAGAAAACTCATTGGGACAACTGATTGATCCTCAACCTTCATTAAAAAACTTAAATGCAATTAAAATTTTACCCAATAACCTATATTCTAACTATTACAACTCAGTTTAGAAAAACCGCCTTAACTTTAATTGGAATAATAATTTTAGTGGAGGTCAGCAGTGAGTGAACAATCAAGCGAACCCATTGAGAAACTGAAACAACCAAGGTAATACTAACTTTAAACCTTCTTATTCTTCTGGCTTTACTAATAAATAACAAAAGAAGGAGAAGAAGTTGTCTTTAAAAGAAGTGGTGTTACAAATGGGAAATCAATTTCAAAGTCAAGGTGCAACAATAAGTAATATTGAGAATCAGCTAGCATAAATTACTAACTCACTTAACAATAAGCCTCAAAGAATACTTTATATTAATACTAAAGTTAATCCTAAAGACAAAAATAAAGAAGAAGTTAAAGTAGCTACATTGAGAAGTGAGAGAGAGTTGGAGAATGAAGTGCAAAAAGAAATTGAAGTTGAGAAAGAAGCTGGAGAATTTGAAAAACCTGAAGAAAATATTACTAAGGATTTGGAAAAACTTATCTCTCCAACCATTATTAGATTTGAAAGACCACCACCTCCATTTTTTTAGAGACTTAGCCAACAAAATTTGGATCAATAATTCTCAAAATTTTTTGAGATATTTGAAAATCTAACTATTAACCTTCCTTTTGCTGAAGCTTTAGAAAAAATGCCAAATTATGCAAAGTTTATGAAAGAAATATTAAATAAGAATAGAAAATTTGGAGATCATGAAAATGTGGCATTAAGTGAAGAATGCAGTGCTATAATTTTAAAAAAAGCTTCCTAAAAACTTAAAGATCCCGTAGCTTCACTTTTCCTTGTGTGATTGAAGAAAAATTTTGTGGAAAAGCTTTATGTGATTTTGGAGTGAGCATTAACCTCCTGTCATTATCTATATTTAGGAGGTTAAGCTCATGAGAGATTTATTCCAATACTATAACCCTTCAGTTAGTTGATCGATCTGTTACGTATCCTAAGGGAGTTATAGAAGATGTACTGGTGAAGGTAGATAATTTTTTTCTTTTCTGTGGATTTCTATATTTTAGATATGGAAGATGATAAAAAAATGCCTATCATTTTATGGAGATCTTTTCAAACTACAGGACGAGCTATGATAGACTTGTAGAAAAGGAGAACTAAACATGAGATTTAATGACCAATAAGTTATTTTTAATGTGCTAAGATCTATGAAGTATCCAACTAATGGAAAAGATGATGATTGTTACAGAATGGAAACTATTGATTATTTATGTGATAATCATTTTTAAGAAAGATGCAAAGTTAAAAAAAAAACAAATAGAACTAAAGGATGAGAATGAGACTGCTTTTCAATAAAAATCAATTGAGATAATAACTAAGGATTCAAATTATGTTTAGGAAAGATTTGAAATTTTGGATGCTACTGAAAAAAAAAACCTCTTATTCATTCAATTGAAAAACCTCCTGAACTTGAGATGAAGGTGCTTTCTACGCATTTAAAGTATGCTTTTCTAGAGAATTCATCAACATTACTCATTATGATATCCTTAAAATTGACGAAATAATAAGAAGAAAAATCAACGGAAACATTGAGAAATTACAAGAAAGCCTTTAAATGGACATTAATAGGCATCAAAAGAATCAACCCTTCAATTTGTATACACAAAATTTTGATGGAGGATAATCATAAGACTAGGGCAGTTCCTTAAAGGAGATTGAACCCTATAATGAAATATGTTGTAAAGAAGGAAATTTTAAAATGGTTGGATGCTAGAATCATTTATCTTGTTTATAACAGAGCCAAGGTCAGTCTAGTTCGCTGCTTTCCTATGAAAGGGGGAGTGACTGTAGTTAAATGAAAGAAATGAATTAATTTCAACAAGATAATTCACTTGGTGACAAATTTGTATTGGTTATAGAAAATTAAATCTCACCACAAGGAAAGATCACTTTCCTCTATCTTTTCTGGACCAAATATTGGATAGGTTAGCTAGGTGACATGCCCTAAAATTACTTATTTTATATGTGTATTTAATGCTCATTTTTAAGGATATTGTGCTTTAATGAAATGTATTTTGTGTGTTTTTTATTTCAGGTGTAAGAAATGGATTTTAAAAGCAAAAGAAGCAAAAATGGGTCAAATGAAGTCAAAGAATAAAAATGTGACATGATGCCTAAGTGCCAGGTAGTTCTAGAAGGTTGCTGCCTAGGTGTCAGTGACAATTATACTTATATTCATTGAATTTTGATGAATTTAGAAATGGTGCCCGAAGCGAACCTTAGTTATTTTCAGAGCTTTATATATAAGAATCCACAAGTCCGAGAAGAGAGGAGAATAAAAGAAAAGTCATTTTTGGGTAGGTTAGAGCACTATTGGGTGGGCGGCCACCATATTGAGAGTGTGGTGATTTTGAGTGTTTGTGTAGTCTTGGGTGAGTCTTGTGGAGTCAAGTTCAGTCAGGAAACTTTAGAAGATTGCTTGGGGAAGAGTTTAAGATAAGTATTTGTACTTTTTGTTTTGTAAACTTAGTTTTTCATATATATAATACTTTGTTTTGTTATCCCCGTGAATTTTGAGTAGTTTTTTTTTCTTTCTCCTTGTAATAAGAAGTAATCATGTGTGGGGTTAGAATGTTTTAAAGATTTGTTTTATGCCAAAAATTTGTGATGGTATCTTCACTAGTTCTTTATTTACTTTGAAAATTGGTCATTTGTGATGTTAAAATCTATTGCAAAACTTAATGACCCGCGAGGGCTATGATTTCACTAACTAGTGAGTACCGCACTAAACCTTAGATGTAGGGGATGCCACGTCCAAGAGGGAGTGCAAAGAGATAGAGAGATAATTTTTGATTGGTGTAGAATTGATGATTCTAAAATGAAAGGCTAGAACCTTTATTTATTTGGTCTTAGTTCATAAACTGAGTCCTTGGTTTATCATATAGAAAGGACATAGCGGGTAATCCAGAAGTGAGAGACTAGAATCTACTCAACATAACCAAACAATCAGGAACGTAACTTTAGATTAGCCATGTTCTTTATGCGCTCGAGAGAGCTTAAAGAATAGGTATGTTCCTATTTTTCACAAAACCTCCTTTTCATCTTCATGCATTGGACTCCTACACAAATTACAATCGCTTAAAAAGGGGAAAGAATTTTTATTATAAGCATACTTCTTTACACATTTGTAGTTTATAAACTTTGCATCAATGATGTGCCTAAAAATGTGCTACTTTTCATGTTATATTTTATAATGAAATTGTACTTTAAAGGTATGTTTTCTTGTTTTTTTGTTTGTAAGAACATCAAATTGAAAATTTTGGAGTGATTGGAGCAAAAGGAACAAAAATGGACCAAAATGGAACAAACCCGGGTCAACTTGGGCAAATTGGGGCACATCGAAACCATGGATGACGAAATCGGGCACTTAAATGTTTATGCTTGGTGCTTAAGTGCCCAAGCATGACACTTAGGTACCACCAGACAGAGCCCAAAATTAGTGCATAAGCGTCGGAAATGAATTTCAACATATCTTCTAGAATATACATTGGATTTTGATGATTTTTGAAGTGGTGCTTCATGTGTCTCTAAGGGAATTCATTGAAAATGATAAAAGGGACTTTATAGAAGGATTTAGGGTGGTTAGAAGGAGGGTTTTGAAGACTTTTGAAGAGACATTTGAGGCACCATTTGAAAGATTCATTGAATATGGACACTTTGGAAGAGACACTTAAGCACATCTTAGAAAATTATAAACAAGGCTTGGAAATGTTTTTAAAAACTAATAAACTAATTAAAAGACGAGAAGAAGTCTTGGTGAAGAATAAGAAGGCTTGGGCGAGAGCCCCGAGTGGGACGACAAGGTGAGAGAGAAAGAGAGAGAGAATCTTAATTTGGTTCATAGTTTTAGGTCTTAATACTAGATGCTAGCCTTCAGGTGAGAGGACGAGGGGACTCTAAAGTGAGAGCTAGTATCTCTCCTACCTAACCAGTCTTTAGGATTTTTGAACTATGAATTTTCCAATGCTCTTTATATTTCTTAACTGAGGGTAAAAAATATAATTGCTCCTATTTTTCATAATCTCTCTCACCACTTGTTTTACTTTTACATGTATTATTAATTTCATTTCATGAGGAAGGGTACTTTTAATATATTAAACCTCACTTTCTAATTTTTACTTAGTATTTCAGTTTAGGAGTCGAAGTATTACTATAGTAATAATTTTAAGATATAGTCAAAACCAAACCTTTATTGACCTTCCAAGCTAGAGCGTGTATTCTAGACTATAACTTCTCTTGAAAGCCGTCGTGATTAACCTTGATCTCCGTAGGATTGATATTCGGTGCTTAATCAGAAAGTTTTGTATTACTTGATAACGATACATATACTTGCGTAGAATCCCTAGTATTTAAAGATATAATTGAAATCTTACTTTGCTTGGGATCATGTTTTTGGTGTCATTGCTAGGGATTAAAATCTTCAAATAGTGGTGTCAACTTCATAAATCCTAACATATAAAAAAATATCAAGATCAAGTTTTTGGCACCATTGTTGGGGATCGCAATGGTTGGTCTTTACTTTTAGGAGAATTTTATTTGAAGTAATTACGCTTTTTTGACATCACTTTTGGTTGAGGTTTAGTTTTCCCTCTTCGGTTGCCTAAGGTCTAGCCATAAGAATTTTCTATTAACTGTTCTTAGAAAACTAGAAAAGGAACCATGACCATTAGAAACTCTAAACTCTTCCTTGCTCAACTTGAAGTTCCACATATTGGTCATAACGTCTATCACTTGGTAGGTGGGCTCAATATGAAGGATCTCAAGGAGAGTCCCCATAGGACTGTTTGACCTTAAGGTTGACCTTGGGTTTTGGTATGAAGCTAGCTCGCTACACTCACTATCACCTATATCCACTCACAAGCCTAAACACTAACTTGTTAATTTTGTTCCTTGGTCTTTTGTGAAACTCAAGTAGATGGTCCCTTAGACCCACTAGCCCTAGGCTAGGGTTTAGCTAAGACCAGTACATAAAGGACTCAAATGGGGATTTCATTATTTCATAGCTCATGTAGGGCACCCCAATTCTACCAAAGTTTCCAATTTGACCTTTTTACCCCCAAACCTACCCAAATTACCTAAACACCCCCAAATCCCAAATTTAGCCAAAAATCTCAAATTCACCCAAAATACCCAAATTTGTCCAAAACTCATTTCAAACCATTTCAAAATACCCAAATTACCAAAATCCACCCAAAATTTCCTAAATTACCAAAATACCCCCCAAAAATTGCCAAAATTACAAAAATACCCTTGGCACCCCAAAATTTCCCAAAACACCCAAAATCACTTCAAATGTTTCCAAAACCAATTTGAACTCTTCAATTGAATCTAATTTTGCCAATTTGACCATTTTGACCAAAACTCCCAAATTGTCTTTAAGGCCCAATTCCCCCAAATTCATCCTAAATGTCCATTGATTTGGCCCCAATACTAGCCAATTTCAATTCTAAACTCAAATTAACCTTTCATATGACTAACCCAAACTAAATCCAAGCCTAATTGGCCCATGCTTTGAGCTCAATTTTGATCCAAATCAAAACCCCCAATTTTGGCCCTATGACCTAATCTCACCTAAGTGAACCTCATAACCTACTCAATTTGCCCCAATTTGAATCCTAAAATGTTCATAGCAATTCTACACATCAAATTGGACCTTTAATTGGCCTTATCCAAGCCTTAATTTCACTTAATTTTAACTCAAGTCTAAAAATCCCCAAATTGGCTGTCTCTAAATTCCACCAAATTGAATGCCCTAACCTAAAATTGACACCCAATTTGTGTTGAAAAACCTTCATGACCTTCCTATAGACCATTTTAAACCATAAATTTGGACTTAGCCTAACCTTAGCCCAACCTAGACCCAAGTCTAGTCCAACATGCCCAAATTGACCAAAATCCCAAAATCCTTCAAATTGAGCTTCCAATTTACCTTAAATTTACTTCAATTCTTCATAAAAATCTTCATGAAAATCATCTAGACAATTTTGATCAGTCAATTGAGCTCAAAATCATGACTAGCCTAACCCAAACCCAACTTTTAGCCATTTGGACCCAAGTTGAACCCATGCACAAAAATTGACTTAACCATGTCTAAACCGCCAAATTAATGACCCTAAAACCACCAAATACACTCTATGGACCAGACTAAACCCACCCAGACCAACAAAGATGAGATATGGACCTATGGTCCCTTGATTTAAGGGATTTCACTCTATATTTGTCTTAAACGTCAAATATCTCCTTCATCATGACTTACCCCCATCATTAGCAACTCCCTGGCCACCCTGAGCCAAGAAGTGACCATACTCTAGCCAGTCACCTCCTCATCCACCGAAAACATCCACCCCAAGGGAGCCCCAAATGGCTAAAACCCGAAATTGAATTTCCCTGACTTGGCTCACTCCCATTGGCCATTAGAGCTTTCCTTTCCTCCACCTCAACAAGCTTTAAGACCTAACTCCAAGCCTTGAGCTCCACCAGATAGCCATGGCTTTAAATGAAGCTCTCCACAACTAAGGAAGAGTGTGCTTGGGACCTTAAAGTAACTCTACCAAAATCTCACCAAAGCTTCCCCAAACCATCCCAAGTGCAATCCCCTTGTTGTCAACCATTGATAGCCACCCATTAGAGCCAATTTCTCCACGGAAATTTGCCCCAAAACCAGGACAAATTTCTCCACACCTCCATGGTGAACCAAACTCCAATTAATTGTGCACATACCATCCCCACAGTGAAAGAAGTTGATTCCCCACAAAAGCCCCCTCTCAAACAGCCTCTAACCTAGCTTTAGACTAACACCTAAAATTGAGCTTGATTTAATTAATACCTAGACAAATCACCAAGGCTTAAGGCTTCATTCAGAGGTTTGTTAAGCTACCACAACCATCTGATTGAGGCCTCCCCTCTCAGAAAAATGTATTGAACCTCAACCCTAATCCAAACTTATTTTAATTCTCAATTTGTAATAGCTTGATTTCATACTTGATTTATCATATAGATGTGCTATTCTTGAGTAGATGGAGGTTTAAAAATAAACCCCATTAGATTTGGTTGAGTCTAGCTTAAGAGCTTAAGGTTTTAGTGTGAATGGCTTACGAGTTAAGTCACTTGGGGATGATAATGGAGAGTCATCTGATCGCTCGTGTATGCAACCAACGGAGGAGATCAAGCCGCACGAGCGGATGGTGCGTAAACCGCGGGCCGCATGATAGCTAAAGTGGATGGCGACATTGAATGAGAGTGTACCGTGTGTGAGTTCGGAGCCGACGTAGGATGAGTTGGCGCCTTGCTGGATAAATAGAAAAATAGGTATTTTTGAAGTATTTTAAATGCCTAAACTTAAAAAATCCTTATCTTTCTATAGAAAAGTCATAAAAATAAAAGAAAAATACCCTCTTGCTCAGTGAACAGAAGAAAATAATGTGGACTAAAAATAAAAGTTATTTTTTTACTCCCTAATTTTTAATGAATTAACTACCATATGTGGTCTTTTAATTCTCCATGACTAAATATTGCCCAACATGGCTTGAAATTTTGAGGATTTGTTCCTCATGAGAGAGGCTATGTCTTCTGATTTTTCCAAGGTCAGAGGATATTCCTATGCTCCTGTCCCTAATTTTCATGTTAGAGTGACCTTTTTGGCTTATTTTAATTATATAAATTAAAAAATCACTTAGAAAATTATGGGAATAATTTTAGTAGGTTTCCTGTGGTCAGATAAGTATAGGAAAAATATTGTGATATTTTGAATCATCTTGTACATTCCCACATTTAATTAATGCATATACTTTATAATAATTTATGTAAATTAAATATTTATAAAAAATTAACAAAATCACTTCCCCACTGTCCATAAAAATCATGTTTACTCACTGCAAAAATTTAAAAATTATTTGACTAAGTTCAAGAACCAAAGTTGATTTTCAAAATACCATTGTATTTTTGTTCAAAAATAATTATAATAAATCAAATGTACTTGAGAAAATTATGAAAAGTTGTTTTCTGAGTTCCTTGTGAACAGGGGCACTTAGAAAAAATAAAATTTATTTTTGGTAAAATACTTGATTTTTGAGTCTTCTTTTAAATTTAAAATAATTAAAAATCCCAAAAATACTAAAATATTTCAAAATGTGCTAAACCACTCCCTAATCACTTATGACCCATTGAAATATTTTTTCTAATTTTTCATGAAATTTGCCCACTAAAATTATTATAATAAATTAATTAAAAAGACCATGAAATTTTGCCTAAGTATTTCTCTGACCTGAGGAAACCTTTAATCATTTTCTCATAAAAAAACTTCATTTTGAAAAGTTAAACAAATCAACTTTTGAAAATCCTATTTTCTAAAATTAAATAATTATCTAAACTCAATTAAAATTTTGAGAGGTCCACATGTTCTCCTCTAACATTATAATTACCTCATGGATATGACACTTTAAATCCTCAAAGTCATTTGAGTTGTGTTTAATGAGTTATGAGGTGAAGTATCCCAAGGGCAAAGATGTAATTTTAGACTTTGGTGCCTTAGTCAAAATTTTTTATTAACCAAGGTAAAATGGGTAATTTTGATCTTAATAAATATGTTTGGATGATTGAAACACAATGAGATTGAAAGGTAGAAACCCACTCACCACATTTGCACAACGTCAACAAGATTATAAATCTCATAATCTTCGTAAGTTGGAAGTCAACTAAGATCAGACGATTCTTAAATGATGGGCTTAAGTAGGAAAGATGGAAATTCACTTTTCTTAAGCCCAAAGTTGAGGATGGTTTGACCATTTGCTAAGAATACATCTCATTTAAATCATAATTTTGATAATCACCATTTCACCTATCATGATTGTTAAGGGCTTGGTAGTGACATATGCTCAATATCTAAACTTAATTGATTGGATTTAGAAGATAACATAATTGGCAATTAACATCTTTAAACACTACAATCTTGACCTTAATTGTGGGCACCACAGAATTACATGACCTAAACTTGCCTTAGGGGCACCCGCTCACATAACTTTTAAACGAAACTTCAATTGACTAATCAAATATCCTATCTTTAGGATAATTAAATTATCAAGTTTCACTGAGCAACAGTTTAGCCACACTTTAAACTTAGATGGTTGATGGAACAATATGATAAGTTCAGAACTGAAGTCAAAATAGTTCAAGAGATCTTCAAAATCGTTCAGAGTCATACTCTAAGCACTTTGAAATCTTTTGAATATTTTGAAGATAAATTGAACTTGTTGTATTTTGTTCTAAAATTATCCACTAGGATCTTCCAAGACTCAATAAAATCATAGCCTGGGGTTTGGTAGCTAAACATTCATCTACTCTTGCAATTTAAGTTCCTTGTAATATTATATACATGTTTTGCAAGTAGTGACCTTTCAAGTGGTGGAACAAGAAGAACCGTCAGGTATGCTTTTACAATTTACAGTACTGTCTTTTCTTGTACTTCCCACACTATATTTTTATACTTACAAAACTTCAATGTTAAATAACGATGTCACCCTGCATGAGAACCAAAACTACTAGGATAGCCATAAAATCAAACCAAAACTAAAATCAATAAAGATAAAATTCACCACCACAACATTCATAATATAAGACAACTCAAAATTTAATCACAAACATCATAAAATAACAATTACAAATAAATTAAGATATCTCTATCGAATGATTGGGAATCCCTCGGAGGAGGTAACCTATGATTGCTAATAAGATTTCCCACGGTATAAATGAAAGTATGGAAGTCATTGAGTTGAATTTACTAATTTTATTGGACTAAGTGAATCCAATTGAAAATAGTGATACCAGAACGAGGGAAACGTAGGATCCTAACTGGTGTCCCTCTGATCAACTTTAACATGTCTTTAACATTTAAAGAACTATAACCATAGGGACATCTAATTTGACATCATAAATTGACACATTAGAAAACTTAAACTCGTCACGACAAGTAACTTGTAGCTAGCATTGTGGGTAATACGACCATCTTTAACAGCAAAAAGATCTACAATAGCATGTCTTTCCTTAGCATTAAACAAATAAGCAATAGGACTTCAAGGTTGTTTTCTTATGCAACATAAATCCTGACCCTATCCTTAGGCTTTTGTATAGCTCTGTTGTACAATATAAGCCCTAACTCATCTTAAGATTCTGAGGTTGTCGTTCGTCGCAACCTAAACCCTCACATCTTCCAGGCTATTTGTGTGATTGTTTCACATAAATGTAAGCCCTAAATTAATAAAATTGGTAGGATGAAACATTTAAATATTTCTCCTCAAAGCTGTAGCCAAACAATAGGATAGACCGAAAAGTCGCCGAGTTTCTCTTTCGGACCTATGACATCTCCTAGTTCTTCTTCCTTTGGATCCTATAATAATTGCTCCAAATTTAAACCATTCCCCTTTCACA
>NEWO01000101.1:1052567-1068222 GCA_003013225.1 Phalaenopsis aphrodite
GACACCTTCTGGCAACTCATCTGGGGAATTTTTCTCTCTCCATTTAAATCAAAAAATATTATCTTCATACATTGGTAATGTGTTCTTGTCCCTCATGGACCAAATTACCCTTCTTCCATTGGCATGCTTTACGCTTTTCTATCTTAGGAGAGTACGGTCAACTCTTTTGGACTTCAGGACCGTCTGTTCGATCACCTATATATAGAGAGGTTCAGTAGACCATTAAAGACTTTTTAATCTTTGTGTGGGGTCACACCCCAATAGGTGTGTTGATGGACTAGTTTCACCTGGGCATTTTGCGTCGTTAAGTTGGTCCCGTATTGGGTCCTTAACTTCACTTCTTCCTTTCAAGTTTGATTTGCTATTTTGCAAATTAAATCAGATCATGTCGTGTTGCACATGCTCTTTAATTTTCCTTATATCAATTAAATCTTTCTACTTTCAAACTATTTTTACTAAGTTATGAAATTTCCACAAATTAAATAAATACTTACCCGGTCTACAGATCGACCTCTGTTAATTTTTAGTGCTCGCACTAAGATTACAAGGTGTTGGCCAAATATCTAACTCAGAGCTTTCTTTTTGAAGTTGCTTCAATGGCGCTCCCAACACTCATTTTTTCCTGCAACTTGCCGACGAGTCGCAATGCCTGCAATGTCACTTCCACCATCAGGTTTAAAGAAGGATTTGAAGATCTTGAGGTCATTCTAGCGAAATCCTCGTTTGTCATAATGAAATTTGACACTCCAAAGGTTCAAGAACCTTCTGCCAAGTTTAACCTAAATTGCCCTCAAGATTTTCCTTCTTATAAGATGATCAAGACTACTGCCACCATGACACCTACTAAGCTTGTTGTTCTTATTTTTGCTAAGGGAAAAGAAGTTATGATCGTCAAAGACACAACTGAAGGACTGGTTGTCTCGCCGCTAGTGTTTAAAATTGGATCAAGTTTGAGGACTGCACCATTAACCCGAACCCAATAGAGAAACCACAGCTGGAAGGTTAGGAGGACTACTAAAGCCCAGATTTCTAAGGAAGTACCTGTTGAAGAAGTTCCTCATAATGAAGAGTCAGGATCACCAGACATCTATCCACTTCTGCAAGGGAGTAGGTTCCATCCCTTAATGGATCCTAATGGGTACGAAATTATCCAGACGATAGCTGCTACCTTACCATCACCTCATGGCATGGTGGGGAGAGGAAGAAACCTACTTCTATCACCCGAGTCAGTTCATTTTTTCAGAAACTAGCTACCAAAGAAGGTTGTTCAGTTCGCGAGTTACTCAGACAAGTGGGATGTGCAGTATCCCCTCACATGAAGAAAGAAATTTTTTGAGGGACGTCAGATCTGCCAGGAGATCTCAAAACTTAGCTGAAGCTTTACCTGTTCGCATTCCCGTCTGGTTCTGCTTGGGAAGCAGAGTTGATAACACCATCACTACTACAAATTCTACTGCTACTGGACTCATGGGCTGTCGACCAGTTAAGTTGCATATGGGTCTGAAAATTCTACCAATTATCGGTCACAAAGATGTTCTTGAAATTTTGAAGGATAAGACGAAGAGGTTACTCAGTATTGTATCTGGTTGGTACCATGGGGAGCATACTTCTCTTCGACATGCCAATGTTTCTGTCGAGACACTCCGTCTTAAGACATCACAGTCAAAGAAAAGAGTATGGATACCCCAGGTCACCGTACCAATACGGTCCAGCAAGTTTGCAGGGCAGGATCATGGAATGAAGTAAGGGTTCAAAGTATCTGACATTGTCATAACAATTGCTAGAGAGATGGAGAAACAAGTGGAGGATATCCATCCAAGTCCTCCAGATCTTAAGATGCTTAAGGAATTGATGATTGAAGAAAAGACCAAAAAGCTCAGGGTCGAGATTTTCGAGTTAGCCCAAGAACATGGAGTTTCCATTGATGATGATGAAGATTTTGACTTCAACTATTACCTCCAGGAAGATTTCATGGATGTCCATGTCATCGAGACCAGAGCTGCTGCATCTGCGCACGACGCTCAACCTCTCGTAAAAAAGAATGCCATAGATGAGCTGCGTAGGGCTATTTTCTTAAGAGATGAACAAATAAGCTAACTGGAGAAAAGAATGGAAGAGATGGCCGCTACCATGACCTCCATGGCCACAGTTCAAGGACCCTCTCAACCACCACAGTTAGCCTCTCCAGAAATCAATCAAACAGAGATTGTACATATCACAGATGAAAGGAGAGAAGTCCCCTCAACAAATAGAGATGATCGACAAAAGAAGGATTCTCCATCAAGTGTCATACCAGAAAAGGAATTTAAGCAAATGGTCGAGCAAGTTTGGGAGGCCTTATCCCAATCTAAGAGTGGTGCATTGGTTTTAAAAAGTAGACCTTACCCGAAGGGTTTTGATGTCGTACCTTACCCTAAGCGCTTTGTGTCACCAAACTTAAAGATATTTGATGGGACTGGAAATCCCAGGCAGCACATAACACATTTTTGAGCCAGTTATGGTAATACTGGAGGTACCGAAGCTCTACTCTTTCTACAGTTCGTCAGCAACCTGTCAGGAATCGCTTTTGATTGGTATGTCGAACTACCCAATGGATCAGTTAAGACATTCACCGAGTTAGAATAATTTTTCATGAAAAAATTTGCTGGAGCGCAACATCATGTGTCTCTTGAAGATCTCATAGTAGAGAAGCAGAAGCCCAACGATACATTAGTGGACTACATTTTGAAGTGGAGAAACCTTAGCATGAAATGTGAGCCTCAATTGCAGGAACATCATGCAATTGAGATCTTACTCAAGAGCATTCATGGGCCAGTAGCTTTCATGCTCATGGGACTCACCATTAAATCCTTTAAGAAGCTACTTAGTAATGCCATAAATCTTTAAGAAGAAGTCAAACATATAGATTCTCATGAGAAGGCCAAGAAGTCTACGATGACCAGAGTATTTGAAAAGAAGTCTGGAACAGTAGCAACAGTTGACAAAGGAAAACAACCAATGAATATACATGCAGAAAATTCCCATTAGTCGTCATCACAGCATGCTTGACAACAGACATAAAAATATGGCCAATCTAGCCAGTGACTGCCTCAGGGAGGATCACATCGGGCAGAGAATAAGAGAATAGCTTTGGTAGAACGACAAAAAGTAGTGTATTCCTTCAAAAATGAAGCGATACCCAAGATGATCAGAAGTCTGATGAAGAAGCCCAAGTTCAGATTACCAGATCCAAAGAAACCCGAAGAGGTTGATAAGAAGGATCAACCAAGTTATCGTCCATATCATAGATTGCTTGGAAACACTATAGAGGAATGTTTCGCCTTCAAAGATTGGCTCGAGAAAAACCTTAAGGAAGGGAATATAACAATCCTAAAAGAGTATTTAAAAGAGCCTGAAAAGGTTCCATAAATATGATTTTGGCTGAGTCATTCTCTTTGATTGACCTGTATACTAGAAAGGATGGATTGAGTACAGTCTGAAGCAAATCATCCAAGAAAATATTGAACTAAATCGAGTCTTCTTCAAGATAAACCTCCATTTAGAGTCTTCAGCATGCCAAGCTCGAGATGAAGATTTCATCAGAAGAACCGTCATCGTCAAAGAAGAAGAAGAAGAAGAAGAAGAATACCACTACGAAGACTGATAGCACGGGGGTAGGATAGGGGCTGCCTCTGCTAGATTGGTTGTCTCAGATTCGGGGAAGAAAATACTTGAATCCCTGACCTTGTATGATTATCTTTTTACCCCTCTGGGGTCTTATGAATTTAATGATTATGATTTTGGCTACATTCTAACTATTTCTAGTGATAAAGTGAACGATTATGACCAATCTAAATTTGATCTCAATTTCCAAAACTATCCTCAAATTGTGCTTGAGTATAATTAACTCTTTAATAAGACCAAAGAAGACATCAACAACACCGCTTATGATAGCGTCGAGAGTGAGGAATCATTCCTTGAGTGCCATGGTGCACCACTCGCCATCAACATAGATCTTTCCGACGAAGAAGAAATACCAAAAGATTCGATAATGGTATCTCAAGAAGAAGAAATTACATAAGTGAACTTAAGGAGCAGGAGAGTATTACCCTCAAGGTCAGCTCCAATGGATAAAGGAAAGCAAATAGTGACTCAAGAAGAGCTACCTCCAACTCCGCCAGCGAAAGAAATACATAACCAAGCAAAGATCTAAGGATCATACAAAGTGGATTACAACATGCTAGCTCTCTTAGGAAGCTGCTAGCCAAATTAAGCATCTACGATGCTCTAATCCTGTCAAAGAAGATGAGAGAGTCTCTGGTTACACTTTACTTGAACAGAGATTTGCTTAGCCCAGGTGGCCAGCACATCCTTTGATGAAGTTTCCCAGTTGAAAGAACAATCTAGGTAACCTTCACAGATGAAAACTTGTTGCTCGGTACCACCGACCATAATCGTCGACTCTCTATCTACGTTAACATCGGTAGATTCGTGTTGTCCAGAGTTTTGGTAGATCCCGGAGCATCCCTCAACTTGATGAGTCTACGGACCTTAAACTTTTTGGACATTTAAGCTTAGGAGCTTACAACCAATAAAATGATGCTAAGAGGATTCAATCAAAAGGGAGAGAGAGCCCTTGGATCAATTACTTTGCTTATGAAAGTTGGAGAATTAGTAAAAACAACTAAATTTCATATCATTGATGCCAAGACATCTTTCAATGCTTTATTGGGTCGACCATGGATTCACGAACACAACATGGTTCCATCATTTCTACACCAGACCTTGAACTTTTTGAACATTCAAGCTTAGGAGCTTACAGCCAATAAAATGATGCTAAGAGGATTCAATCAAAAGGGAGAGAGAGCCCTTAGATCAATTACTTTGCTTATGAAAGTTGGAGAATTAGTAAAAACAACTAAATTTCATATCATCGATGCCAAGACATCTTTCAATGCTTTATTGGGTCGACCATGGATTCACGAACACAACATGGTTCCATCATTTCTACACCAGAGCATTAAGTACTACAAAGAAGGACAAGAACATTGCATCAAGGGAGATTTACATCCGTTTTCAGTTCATGAAGTGGGCATTCATGAAGATGTCGCCTATTCGTGCCTCCAAATAAAACTTTCTTCTCTCGCAAGGTTATGACAAATAACAAGGCCAATCAATTGCGCTTCAGCGATCTTCCACCACTCTTTTGCAAATAGCTGGTGGGGGTTCTTTTAGTTCACGCACCCAAGGTCGAGGCCAGGGACGTGGACGAGCAAGAACCAATTTAATTATTGAACGGACTAGGCCGACCATCAACATTGATGATGAAGAAAGTTCTAAAGATGAAATAATGATGATAAAACAGAAGAAACCTCAGTACGAGATATCCTTAGAAGATACGGAGAAAAGTGAATATGAGACAATGTATGATCGGATAAACCACTATGTGAACACCATGACCCTTACTCTGATTCTCCCTCAAAAGGCCGAGAGTTTAGAGGTCATGGAAGTTCAAAGTATTGGTTCAAAGCCGATCAAATTTTATTGTGCTTCTACTTCTACTAATCTTGAAAATCATGTAAATTTGGACGAGAATCCTAATGAACTAATGGAATTACCTTTTGGTTACTTTTCGCCTTGCGTACAAAAGTTAATTTAGAAGGGAAATTTTCCAAAAAAAATGCCAAAAGATAAATTAGAACTTTTTAAAAATTTTTGGGATGTTAAAAGTCAAACTCCAAACTCGAAAGAGGGTCTCGAATTTGGTACAATCGGACCAGTTGATAATTTAGAATTCTGCATGGTTGTCACTATTAAATCGGAAGAGGATTGCCTCGATGTGGAGGATGACTCTACTAATCAACTAATAGATGATGTCCCGCCATAATTTGAGAAAGAAATCAAGTCAACTGTCGATGAATTGAAGGAAATTAACCTCTGGATGGAAGAGCAGCCCAGACCTACATTTATAAGTTCTCTACTCAACGATGAAGAATCTATAGATGTGATTAAACTATTAATAGAATTCAAATATTGCTTCACATGGAGTTACAATGAAATGTCAGGCCTGTCAATAGAAGTTACAGTTCATAAACTCAGGGTGGATAGAGATATGACCCCGGTAAAACTAGCTCCCTGAAGAATGCGCCTCGAGATAGGGCAACAAGTCATCGCCGAGGTGAAGAAGTTAATAGATGCAAAATTTGTAAAAAAAAGAGCAATACCCCACGTGGTTATCTAACATTGCACCTGTTAAGAAGAAAAATGGAGAAATCCGTGTATGTGTTAACTTCAGAGATTTGAAAAAAGTGTCCAAAGGACAAATTTTCGCTGCCAATACCAGAAATGATGGTGGACATCGCTTCGACACATGAAACTATCTCCTTAACAGATTGATTGTCAGGATACAATCACATCAAGATGGCTCAAGAAGATGTAGCACTTATAACATTCAGAACACTTATTGGTATCTTTTGCTACATAATGATGTCGTTTGGGTTGAAGGATGCCGGAGCAACATATCAACGAGCTATGATGAAGATTTTTGATGATCTCATTCACAACCAAGTGGAATGCTATGTGGATGATTTTGTCATTAAGAGTAAAGAGAAAATAGATCATTTGTACAATTTGAGGATTGTGTTCAAACGGTTACGATGATATAACCTTAAGATGAATCCCTTAAAGTGCGCCTTCGGTGTTACCTCCAGGAAATTTCTAGGATTCGTTGTCCGTCATCAGAGAATCAAAATCAAAATGCCTCCTCCCGAAACCTTGAAACAACTACGTTCCTTCGAGGGAAGTTGTCATATCTGAGATTCTTTGTTTCTAATCTCTCAGGTAGGTGTCGGCCTTTCACGACATTAATTAAAAAGGACACCAAATTTGTTTAGGAAAAGAAATGTCAGCAGACTTTTGAGGATGTTATAAAATATTTAATGTCACCTCTTTTTTTGGCAGCTCCTATCCCAGGAAAACAACTGATACTTTATACCGCGGCCTTAGATGACTTTCTCGGAGCCCTCTTAGCCCAGTTCAATGACGAGGGTAAGGAAAACACACTATACTACTTGTGTCGTCGTCTAATACTGGTAGAGATATGGTATCCACCAATTGAGAAGCATTGTCTAGCATAAATTTTTGCCATTCAGAAACTCAGACATTACATGCTTTCTCACAAGATTACCCTAATTTCAAAAGTTAATCCGTTGTAATATTTGATGACCTGACCAACACTCTCGAGACGTCTAGCTAGACGGTCAATGATTTTGTTGCAATTTGATATAACTTTTGTTCCCCTCCATGATATCAATGGACAAATTTCAGCAGATTTTCTAGCTGCACACCCACTTCCAGTTGGGTCCCCTTTTAATGACGAGTTACAAGATGAGAAGGTTTTAAAAATGGAATTCTCTAGTGCGCGACACTAGGAGATGTACTTCGACGGAGCTTCATCAACCAGAAAAGACAAAGGATCAGGTACAAGTATACCAGGGAAAATAAAAATTGGTTTGGTTTTCATCACACCAGATAAGGGTATGCTGAGGTTCTCATACCACTTGACAGAGCCATATACAAACAATGAAGCAGAATATGAAGCCTTAATCACCAGATTGGAATTGACAATCTCAATAGATATAATAAATATTGCTATCTATGGCGACTCACAACTCATCATCCAACAAGTCACCGTATAATACAAGATTTTGAAACTAAGGTTAGCAGAATACTATCAGTACAAGATGAAGCTGCTGGAGCATATTCCCAATGTAACTCTCTACCAGATTCCTCAGAGAGGTAATGATCATGCTGACGCTCTAAGTAAAGCTTGCAAAAGAATTGGCATGTCCCCCGGAGGATTCCATTGACATCACAGTACAAGGAAGACAAGTTCTGTCATGAATTGACCTCGACAATCTACACAAGCTTGGAAAAAAAAGAAGAAACTATGATTGCGATTGCTGATATCAATGAAGAATGGCGTAAGCCATTAATAGATTATTTGCAAACTGAAAAGCTGCCAGAAGACAAGTCAGTAGCACACCACATCACAAGAAAGGATATGTCATATTCCTTAATGGGTGATGTCCTCTACAGAAGATCATTCGATCAGATGTGGCTACGATATTTGATCAGACCTGAAGCCCAAAATATTTTCAAAGAGGCACATGCTAGATTGTGTGGCGCTTACCAGTCAGGGCCAAAGATGAAAGTGAAGATCAAAAGACTCGGATATTATTAGTTGACAATGATGTTTGACTACATGGATACAACCAGAGGATGTCACCAGTGCCAAGTGCATGGGGTGATCTTACACCAAGCCCTAAATGTGCTACACCCAACAGTTTCCTCGTGGTCATTTGAGTGTTGGGGCACAGACATAATAGGTCTGATAAACCCTCTGTCTTCCAAAGGACACAGATTTATACTTGCCACTACAAATTACTTTTTCAAATGGGTAGAAGCAGTGCCATTACGAGAGGTTACAACACTGCACATCCTTCAGTTCTTCAAAATCCAAGTCATCTACCGTTTTGGAGTTCTGCATAGAATAATCTCTGACAATGGGACAGCTGATGCGCCCCTAGCATGTGTTATTTTTGTGTGTGTTTTATGTCAATTCAATTCCCCTGAGATGGTGCCAAAAAATTGACCCGACCCATAATTACACAATAATTTAGCTTTCAAAAGATGGCAAAAAACTTGACCCAATTTATATTTAGTGGCTAATATGCTATATTGAAATGTTATAAAATATATAAAATATATAAAATAGTTCGCACACTATGGGTTCTACACAAGTGCACATATTGCTTCAAGTATTATAGGACTTTCTGATTAAGCCCCGAATATCGATCCCACGAGAAAGCGAGGAAAGATGTCCTTAGTCAAATTCTAGTCTACTAATATTAGTCTTTAGTTTGGAATGTCGATTAAATTTGTGTTTTATCTAGAAACTATTCATAGCTGTGAATGTTAAATGTAAGGTTAGTAACTATTTCTTAATGTAAATATTAATTCTAAAGATAACCCTTTTTGGATGAGCTTGTTTGAAGAACTTTAAGATGTTAAAAACTACTATTCTTATTTCTCGAATTGGATAATATAAATGAATGAGATACATTAAATATTGTATGTGTCAAATAAGAGAAATTTTAATTCTCTACCCTGATTCAGTGTTATAGAAATCATTGGCTAATTTTAGGTTTAGTCTCTAAATC
Source organism: Phalaenopsis aphrodite (assembly GCA_003013225.1). Taxonomy (NCBI): domain Eukaryota; kingdom Viridiplantae; phylum Streptophyta; class Magnoliopsida; order Asparagales; family Orchidaceae; genus Phalaenopsis; species Phalaenopsis aphrodite. The sequence goes on from NEWO01000101.1 coordinate 1,061,768, forward strand.
CGTGGCTAGGCTAGGAGGATATTGGCTCCCACTCTAGTGCTCCCACTTCCCTTCCCTGAAGGCTAACTCATGTTTTAGTTCTTAAACACTAGGACCAAATTAGGGATTTTAGTCTATTACCCTAAAATCTCCAATTCGACGCCCAACAATGTATATTTCCCTATTTATTTGCACTTAATTCCATGAACGAAATACTCCTTCATGGAATCAAATATGGTTGCACTAGGTTGAGAATCATACCATTCTCTCTGGTTTTAGTGCAATTACAATGAATTTTAACACTACAACATGCCTTTATTGTAATGTAAATGAAGTGCAAGTAAAAACCATCACATTTATAATTAAAACTTCTTCTAGCATGCATCCAAAAATCCTAAATATGAATCCTACTTATTGCAAAAGAAAAGTAAAAGGAAAACAATGACATAATTCTCTCATGCTACTATTTCCTAATAAGAAGAAAGAGTAAGAAAAACACATCACAAAGCACAAATAAAACACAACGAAAACTTTACTTCATCAAAGCAAATCTACTAGATAAGTTTTTATAAAATCATAAGATAATGAAGAACACAATACTTAGCTTTTCCCCTTGAAAGAAAGATGAAAATCTCTCCCATAAAGTCTCCCGCTGATCCATGTAATGCTAGTACATTCCCTTACATATTCTCTCAAAATCCCCTCACCAATCTCTCTAAAAAGGTAGAAATCTACATTTCTACTCCTATTCTAAGATCTCTAAACATTCTCCTCATTTTTCCACTCACACACACCACTTTTTCTGACATAAAAGCACTCTATTATAGTGTAGGGACGAATTCTCAAGAGATGTCTGAAGCAACCTTCCAAAAAGCATCCAAATACATTAAATCTTCTAGAAATTTGCCCAGGATCGCAGTCAAACTGTCTCGGGCACTGTCGGTGCCCATTTCACATCATTCTCTGCACTCTGGCACCATCGGCACCCACCTTACGCAGCTCCACCATTTTGCTTCGTTTGACTCCGTTTTAGCTCCATTTCACCCCGTTTCAGTTGCGTTGTGTTCCTAACAGATAGACCTACAAAATAAGCATTAAAAATTTTTATTTAAAGTGTAATTTCATTCAAAAATGTGTGAGAAGTGTAAATGAGATTAAGCATAGAAAGACATATCAAAATGTGTCATGACAAAATTTTCTTTCTTGTCGTTTCTACTCCAAATTGCACCGTTTTTACTTCTTTTTCTCCAAAACTCCATTTCTTGTCCCTAGAATAAAAAATGTGCAAAATATCTTCCTTTAAAGTGTAATATCATTGAAAATCACCAAATATAGGCATTTAAAGCATATGAAAAATTGAACCTTTTTTAGATGTATCAAAATCCCCCAAACTTAAATGTTACTTGTCCTCAAGTAACACATTTACTAAATAAAGGTTATGACTAATGGTAGAGAGTTTAACTTCTAAATTTCTATAATTTGGTCTACTAAATATAATAGTACAACCTAAGAAATTTTTTTAACAACTTAACTCAAAACTAAAAGCATAAGAACATCTAATAGTCAAGTCTAAGATTTCTGATTCTCTGTTCATTTCAAGAATAATTACAATTTGTCACATTAAAGTCACTTAGAAATCTATATGAAAAAGAGCTTCATGAGAACTTTATTAGTAAGGATGCTATTACTTAAATACACGTTTAGAAAATGTAATAAAGCCTTCTTCCTCAAGTTGATTCAAGTGAAGCCAACTTTTGATTAGACATCTCCTCAAGCTTCTCCTCACATACTTTTTTTTCTTTTTCTTTTCGTTTTCTTTTCTTTTTCTTCTTCTTTTTTTCTTTTAGGATCATTTTTAATCCTTTATTTCTTTATTTTTCCTTTTCAGGCGAGGATTACTATATTTGGATAGCCTTTAATAATTTTGAATTTCACTATCCTCTTCTTAAAGTTAAAAACTTTTCACATTCCTTCACTTCATATTAATTTTGAAGATTTTTCATAAAGCCTCATTCTTTTCTTCTTACATAAAACTTTAAGATTCATAATACTTAAAAAATATAATTTCCCACTTTAAATAGAAAAAAAACATAGTCTTATTCTTTCGTACCAAATATCTTCTCTAGTATCAACTTTCATTATTGAAAACTTTTCCTTAAGTCTACTATATATTTAGAAACACAAATATAGTTATCAAAAGTTAGCCTCTAATACCAACTATCATGTTTAAATAAAATTTAAATTATAGCTAATTAAGGCCAAATTAAATTTAGTTTCATTCTTTTAAGGAAATTTTTCTTCCCCTAAACTTAAATTTCTTAATATTTTGCAATCAATTCCATAAAATGTAACATGAAGAAAAAAGTAAAAGTTGAATCTACTAACTACTACAACATCCTATCAAATTCATATACATTCATAATCATGATAGAATGACTGCAGGAGAAAGTAAATTTAGCCTAAAACTTGCATGCAATAATACTAAACTAAAAGGAAGTATACTTAGCTTTAAAATCTATTTTTCTTCCTACGCCCAAACTTGATTTTTAATATGTATAACATTTAGTGCAGAAAATATAAGTAGGAAGAAAAATAGTTTAGAAATTTATCTACCACAAATATCTATAAAAAACATCTACAATTATTTATCAGGATAGAAAACTTGTAGTAGAAAGTAAATCTAAACTAAACATGCCATAATGAAATTAACTAAACAAAAGTCTAACTAGCATAACATGTATCAGCATTGGAATATAAAGATGTTCTTCAAGTCCTATATATTATTGTAACACAAACACAAACACAAATATTAAATGAGGTCAATTCTTCATTTAACTCATCTCATCTCACTGACTTACTTCCAATTTCTAATGGAATCACTACACAGATATATTGGGTACTTAAAAATGATTTTATAGATTCTAATCCCAAAGATAAGATTATCCCTCATATATTGACTTTTAGGCACCAATCTCAGGCATCATCTAATCCCTTAAATTAAGCATCTCTAATAATTATAAGGATAGTGTAAGATCATCCATAAGTTACTCATTAAATAGGTTCGCAACTCCTATCAAATGAAAAAAAGTCAGAGAAAGGAAGTAGCAAAATTAAGATGGAATTGTCACTGATATATTCATAATGTCTCTTCTAAAAGTCAAGTCCGGGTTAGACCCAAGTTGTAGTGGACTCGTCAATCAAACTACTACAAAAGAACATGCAAGTCTAACCATTATAAGAACTTAAGGAATCATCTCTCTCATGACAAATACAAAGATCAAATCAAAGCACTAACAATCTAAACATCCACCAATCATCAATCAAAATGATCAATTTACACTAAAGCAAAGACAATACAACACTAAAAATCATGACTCTTAAGCATACTAAATCAAACCACACTGATAACTTGGTTTAGCTTCACTAGCTCGACAAATGATTCCACCTTGATCAAAATTTCAATTAAGTAATCCTTGATTAATCACCCAATCTTTTCCTGATCCAGGGATTCCTACAAAGTACTCAAATTTAAAATTTTCTTTCAGCTCTTCCTCTCTCGATTGATTCATATCCTTGTTCCTCATATTTTCTTCTAGATCCAATATTCATCTAGTAATTTTCTCAATTTTCATATTAATATCATCCTTAAATTTTATAAGGAATGGATCTTTATAAGATACTTCATGATTTCCCAAATTTTGGATCAGATTCTCTCTAGATAATTTAGATTCTGGATCAAATTCTTCTATGCTACTCTTATCTTTCAAGTTATCTTCTTATTCTTCCCCTTGGTACTGAGTAAATGGTGGAGGCGATCTTTCTATATATCTTTCTAATTCCTTTGGAATTTCTTCCATTGGTCTTTTAATATCCTTATCCTCATCTCTCAAACAGTTAATTAATGAACAAAGACGAATTGTAAATTTTAAATTATTTAAAAAGGGTTCAAGTACTTCTTAATTTATAACATAAACATTAGTAATAAATTGATGATTAATATTAAACTATTATTTATTAACTAATTCATTTGCAAAAAAAAATTAATTACTAAGTTATAAAATTAATTATTAATTAATGTAAATGCGGCTTTTTATGTACTTTGAGGCTTTTATACTCAATTGTATTTATTATTTATTCTTTATCCTTTGATGCTCCCTCTAATGAATCCATCTAAATCCTTCTAAAATTGTCAAATTGTTTCTCAAGATATATTAGAATATACTTGCTACCATAGCAAATAATTTGTAAAATTTTATCACCACAAAATTTAATCCAACTAATCACAAGAGGGGAACTGGCCTCTTTTTTATGGGGGCAAGCTTTTGCGTAGACTCAATGTGGGAGGGGATAAGACAACAAAGAGCAAAATAATATTTCAGAAGAGACAAAATTGATATTTCTAGAGAGACGGAAGGCTAAGTTGCCCTCCATAAATCTGAATTTGAAAATGTTCAATTGCCTCCTCTTCACGCTACAGTTGTATAATACCATTCAACTTTCATATATTTACATATCTAATATCTAAACTTTCAAATTTACATGCACAATACTCAAATCTTTATTATGACATGAAAATTTTTAACTAGTATTCATCGTTTAGATTAATGACATGAAAGTGTTATAGATCTAAAGTTAAATGTTTAAATGTTAAATATGTAAAAGAAAAAAAAATATATAGGGTTTTATATGTAAATTTTCTTGTTTTCTTGTTAAGCAGCAATTATTTACAATACATTTTAATAAAAGTTTATATAGAGGAATAAGAAGGCAAGGCCGGGTAGGATAAGACACTTTTTGACTCACATGGATAAGGAAGTTAGGGAGAGAAAAAGGGCTGCGTGTGGTCCCACATGGTCCCACCAAGCCAGCTTATACTTGGGTGCATGTATGAGCCGGGTTCATCACAGTAGCCTTGTGTGTAGGGGTGTAAACGAACTGAAAACGAATGAACGGTGCTCGTGTTCGTGTTCGGTTTGTTTGAAATATAGTTTGTTTGAAATAGGCTCGTGTTCGAAATTGTTCGTGAAAGATATGTTCGCGTTTGGTTCGATTTGTTCGAATTTGTTCGAATCGTTCGAATCGTTCGAATATAAAATGTTTGAATTGTTCGAAACGTTCAAAAATTTTCAAATTTTTTATATTTTCTGAATTGTTAAATAAACAAATTTAAATATTAATTCTCATACCACATCAAAAATGCCACCATTTTAACTTTTATAAATTGAAATAACTCTAAATAAACTATATAAGAATTATTAATTAATTCTCAAATTACCAAAAAAAATAAATAAAAAACTTCAACAAAAACATATTTTCATCATTAGTCAAACAAATAATATCTTACATAAAAAGATAATGTTCAAAATTCAAATTGTAAATTCAATTCAATTCTCAGAGCTCTGTGAATTTGAAATCAAATTTCAAATTGTAAATTTAGCATGCATTCACTTCTCTCAATAAGACAAATCTCTCAAAGCTAGTGCAAAAGAAATAGCACTTGAGCAAAGAATTAGATATCTTCCATAAGACAAAAAAATAACTTCCTTACAGCTACAAACAAAGAGAATGTTAAAGGTCAACTATAAATAAGCAAGACACTATACAATTGTCATTACTGCGACAAACTTGAGATAAAAGATCAAGGATTGTTAGAATTTATATCCTAAGAATAGGTCGACATTGGGGGATATGAACAAAAATTCTACTACTATATAAAAAAGAATTAATATGGGATTTAAAAAGGAAGATCCTAAATCAGCCTTGATGTTGCATTGATTTCCACCTTAAGCTTGAATTGAAATATAACATCATAGAAGCTGTTTTGGATCCAATAAGGGAAGAACTTTCTTCACTTTGATTATTTGTTATTTAAAGCCTCTCAAGTTACAGAAAACCAAAATATCAGGTTCAAAATATTAGGTTTTCTGCACTTCCTTACAACTCTCAAGTTACAATTTTCAGGTTTAATCCTCTCAAGTTCCAGACAAAAAATTTAAATATCAGAAACTTCAAAACCTAGGTTCCACACAAAAAAATTTAAATCAACCGAAAAAAGAAAACCAAACAAACAAGAATATCGAGCAACCAAGCAAGAATACCGAGCAACCGAAGTATAAGAACACCTAAGCAAGAATACCGGGTCGATCCAAGGCCGACTCACCGAGGAAAAATACATTTTATCAAAGAAAAATAGAAGTAGAGATTAGAGAATGAACACAAAAAATCAACTCTATGCTCTCACCGAGACAACGATTTTCGCGATTTTGAGACAAGTTCTCATCGAGAGAGGCTTTTCGCGGTTTTAATAGAAGAAGATTGTTCTCGCAGTCAAGCTTTTCACGATCCTGAGAGAAGGAGCAGTCGGAAGAGAAAGATCGGCTGTGCTCGTGCAGTCGTGCTTCCGTGAGAGGAGAGCGGCGTAAGAGATGAGAAAGCGAACGGGGGTTAGGGACTTAGGGCTTCCCCTCTGTCTTTTC
>NEWO01000101.1:1069327-1086358 GCA_003013225.1 Phalaenopsis aphrodite
TAAGTTATATAATTAATTTATATATATTAATATTAAGGACGTTAAATTGTTCGCGAACAGCTCGTGTTCGACTCGTGTTCGGCTCGTTCGTTAAGAAACGAACACGAATAGTGATTTCACGAACAATTTCAAACACGAGCTTATTTCAAACAAACTAAATTTCAAACGAACCAAACACAAACACAAGCTCTGTTCGTTCGTGTTCGGTTCGTTTACACCCATAACTAGAAGGCCTTATTTTACAAAAAAAAAAATTATCACGTGCTTTAAAAAATATTCCAGTCGATTAGTTTATAATTCAGCATCAATTTCGAAGCTTCAAAATAATCATATTTATTTAAAAAAAAAGGTACGCTGCGGGACACGTGCCGAACTTGACAATTCTTGCCAGTTAAGGTGGGGCTTACTTCTGTTGGTGTCTGTAAGCGGGCCCCACATGGCAAGGCCGCCACGCTTCGTTGTGAAATAGTAGCTTTTACGAACGGTAAGAATTGGGCAGATTGGCGGAGTAGTTATGACAGCTGTACCGACACCACCAAACTCACAAAGGAACTGATTTGGTGGGACACAAATATGAGTGGTTGCCAAACAGTTCTTCATTGGGATTCAAATTAATTTACATCATTTGTAGAGTCTCAGGCCACTAAAGAAATAGTAAAAGTGTTGATTTTGTGATTGTATTTTGGTGAATTTGTAGCTATATTGTAGTGATTTTGTGATTGTGTTGTGACGATTTTATGGAAGTATTATGATAAAATTGTGGTTATATTGTAGTGATTTTGTGATTGTTTTATGGCGATTTTATAGAAGTATTATGATAAATTTATGTTGATTTTATGATTATGTTTTAGTGAATTTGTAGTTGTATTGTAGTAGTTTTGTGGTTTTAAGGTCGTGGTTGTATTTAAACCACAAAATTATCATACTACAACCAAAAGATTATTACAATACAACTATAAATTTACCACAATACAACTACAAATTCAACGTTCTTACTTATTATTTTTAGTGGGGCCAAGACTATATAGGTGGTGTAAATTAATTTGAGCCTAGACTCAGAGCAGCGTCCAATCTCTGATGTAATGTTTTTTCTTGTTTGAGAGTATTTTCTGTGTTTTGTTATTCAGACCACCATCACAGTTTTATTTGAGAAATTAATTTCTTACTGTTTTCTAGAAATTTCAACTCAAACTGTTAAAGTGCAGTGACTGCCAGAAAGTCGCGGTTTGACTTTTAAAAATAAAATAAATTTTTAATAGTCATCACAGCTTTTTAAAAAACACTTTCTGGTGGTACAACTTCATAACAGCTCTTTAAATAGCTATAGCCGCCCCAAACAGGCTCTAAGATGGAGCACTTGGGTTTGCTAACAGGTTGACAAACTTAGCGGGAAATGCAACTTTCCGTAAGGCCAATTATCCAAGTGGGAGCACACGACTCTAGAGTTTCGCCCTAAACTCTAGTCCTTAGGGATATTGCTAAAATCCTCCTAAGTCCCTATCCAAGAAAAGTGACTCAACTCTTGTGATAATCACGAAATCTCAAGAGCTCTATCAACTCAAGGATTTTACATGGAGCTCTGGTGATTCTAGGATTTCGACAAAATTTCTTCCTCTCTTTTTCAAGGATGATTTACCCTTCCTCTATCTTACTTCAATTCTTTTATTTTGCTTCTTTTTAGTTTAGCATTTTTCTTTAAGTTTTGTCTGGTGTTTTTTTTTGTGTTTATTTTGAGTTCTACTTGAGAGACATTCTCCTCGAGAAGTAGATATGCATTTTCTTCTTCATTTTTTAAGGTATTAAAAGATTTTAGTGAAAAGATTTTAGGCGATTCTAAGTCGACTCAAGATCTTCTCTCGGGTTTCATGGTTATATCTGAGGTAATTCTTTTGATTTACAACTACTATGATCATCTCTTTCAGTTTTGGCCATTCTTTAATTATGGAATCTCTTACGCTTTTTTAACTTTTCTTCTCTATCTCTTCTTGGGCCAAGCCCCAATCTCGATTGGAAGAATCTTATTCCTTACAATCTTTCTAATTCTACTAACTTCAGTTCGTCTTATGTCCCAAGTTCCTTAGATCGGGTTTCTTTTTCTGATCAAGAAGTTATTGATGGTTCAAAGCATTGGACAATAGCATTGGTTGGATATAGAATTGATAAACACACTTTCTATGATAATTTATAACAAGTTATTGCTAAAATTTGGAAATGAAAGATTCGATTGAGCTTCTTTGTTTATTTGAATGTTTTTTTTTAATTTTAATTATGATGTAGTTTTTTATATGAACTTGGCGAGTGGTTGACCCGACCCGCAATTACGTGTATTTTTAATCTCAAAAATATTACCAATAAATTGACCCAAATTATATTGAGCAGCTAGTGTGAATAAATAAAATTATTTAAAAAGTAAATAATAAAATTTCACACTTGAGGTACTACGCAAGTATCTGTATCATTCCAAGTAATATAAGATTTTCTTTAAAAAACTCAACTTCAATCCGACGAGGAAAATTGGACTCTTTTAAATTGGCTTGCAAATCACAGAAGCAAATTCTATTTAAATTGCAGATTAGATTAAAAAAAAACAAAGTGATCGCAACGGTTGAGACTAAATTAAAGCAGATAGAAATAACTTTGATTAACATTTTAATAAAATTAATACTAACCAGTTCGAATATTATGAAAAGATCTTTCCCCTTGCAATGAGATATTAATTTGTATAAGATTTGAATTACTAAAAATATGATGATGTATTGTGATAAATTGAAGCATTCCTATTCTTTAACTAACTCATCTTGGTGCTAGCCAAGAACATTGGCTAAGTTAGAGTTTTCACCAGTTTTTGTAGTAGTGTTGAGCAGATTCTAACATTTTAAATCCAGATTAATCACTATGCTCTCTTTATAGGACCTACTAGAGACCCTTACGATCCCAAATCTAAACCGAATTGGAAAAAGAATCTAATCTGTCACCCTTAAAACATTAATTCTACGCCCATCAAAACTTATCTTCCTATCTATTTGCACTCCCCCTTAGGTGAAACCAACGACTTTGCCCAGAATGAAGTGTGACACTCACTAGTTTGGAGAAATTATAGCTCTCCCTAGTCTTTATGTTTCTCAACAAATTTCAACCTCACAAAATTTGTAAAGTCAATGAAGAATCAAAGAAAATATCATCACAATTTTTATAAGTAAAAAGAAATCTTTAAATCATTCTCATCCCATAAGATTAATTCTCAAAAGCAAGAGAAAGAAAGGGAACTACTTAAAATTCATAGAGAATAAAATAAAAACACCAAATTTGTATTGAAATCTAGTTCTTAGAAACAAAAACTTAAACATAAATACAAAGTACCATATATCTTCTCCCGGACACAAATTCTGGAGTCTCCTTGAAGAATTCTCCAAACTCTTACTCTTACAACACAAAACACACTTAAACACACATAAGTGGAACTTTCTAAAGCCTTCAAATGCTGCCAAAAAGTCCTCTTTTTATTCCCTATTAATAGATCTCTAAAAATAACCATGGGATGTTTAAAACACCCCTTCAAAAGTTGGTCATATTCAACGAATCTTTTAGAAGAGAAGTTACTGTCACTATAGCACCAGTTTGGGCGCTATAATGCCCACTACACCATCTATGGCGCTATAGCACCAGAGGGCGGCACTATGGCTCTTTACGAACTACACCATTTTTGCACATTTTTCTCTCATTTTCTTTAAATGTCTATTTTGTGTACATAAAACCAAAAACATACAAAATAAATTTCTTTAAAGTGCAATATCACTAAAAATATGCATAAAACAATCATAAAATTTGCACATAAAACAGGTAATCTTAAGGTAGATGATCCCCCAAACTTAGACATTATTTGTCCTCACGTAACTCCATTGTACTATGTTAAAATTATAACTTGTGGAAGTCAATTTAACTTAGAGATTTCTATAGTTTTTTTTTTATAAATGTGATAGTGAAATGTGAAAGAAAATTTTTAATAACTCAGGTTAAAATGAAAATTTAAGAATATTTAGTAGTCAAGTCTAAGAGTTCTGACTTTCTATTTATTTTAAGAATAATTATAATTTGCTCAAATTTTGAATGCTTAGAAGATATATAGTTAAAAGAACTTCATGAGGACTTTATTAGTAAGGATGCTAATACTTTAAGCCTAAATTTAGAAATGTAATTAAGTTCCTTTCCTTAAGATGATTCAAATGGAGCCAATTTTTTATTAAGCTTCTCCTCATATTTTTTATTCTTGCTCTTCTTTTTTTCATTTGAGTTTTCTTTTTCTTTAGGATCTTTCTCAATTCTTTCTTTTTTCTTTCATGTCATGTAAGGATTACTATATCAAAATAACCTTTAATGATTTTGAACTCCTCCATCCTCTTCTTAAAGGTAAAAGCTTTCCATTTTTCCTTATTTTAAGAAAATTGCATTAGCTTTGGAAAAGGATTTTTGCAAAGTATCAATTCCTTATTTTTAAAGTAAAACTCTAAAATTCTTAGCAAATCCAAAAATTTAATTTTATTTACTCTAAATTGTAAAAATATAATATTATCCTCTCATACTAAATATTTTAACTTTAGAACTAACCATTATTATTAAAAGCTTTAACTTAAGTTTTCTATAACATTTATTAAATTTAAATTATAATTATCTTAAGTTATCCTAACATACCGCAGGTTATGTTAAATAAAAATAAAAAAGTATAGTTATTTGAGGACAAATAAAGTTTAGTTCGTTAAAAAAATTTTCTCCTTTCCCCCCAAACATAAATTTTTAATTAATTTCAACCGGAAAATTCAAGCAGAAAGAAAAATTATAAAGTTTTAAAATAATAGAATAATATAGGTACAAGTAATAAAGGCAAGAGAAATTAGCACGTCTAAAGAAAATAAAAAGACTATTCTAGCATTTACATTGAAGTAAAACATAAATATTAAAAGCAGTATAACATTATAGTACAATAAACATAACTTTAAAAATTTAATACAAATGCAAATTTAAACCTGAAAACTCTTTAAACAAACTAACTACAAAAGAAGATAGAAAATAAAACACAACAAAACAAACAGATAACACTACTTATCATAACCACCTTCATCATCATCTTCATCATCATCTTCACCAAATTCTAAATTCTCCTGCATATCATCTAGTTTATATGGTGTAAATCTGGGGCAAGTTGGAAATACTACCGAATGGTCACTCCTTATGAATTTCTCCATCGTCTCATTATAAGCAATATCATAATCAACTTAGTTCTACGTAAACTCATCATTATGATAAAGATGGGTTTCTAACCTTTTCTGTTGATTCTGTAATGTTAAGATATATCCTTGTTCAATAAATAATTGTTTCATTACAGTATCAAGTGAAGTAGTGCCAGATGTAGACGGTCTAGAAGTTGAAGCTGAAGCTGAAGTAGAAAGAATTCAGAGCCTTTACTTCTAGATCTTACTCCATTATGTTTTCCATGCATCTCCAAATTTGTTTTTCCAATAGGTTTATGCAATGGTAAAACTTCTTCCCAAGTTTCATATTTCACTATGGATTCAACACACATGGTAGTAATGAGAGCAGGATAACCCATACCTTCAGTAGTTCCTTCCTTTGAAGAAATAAGCATATTGTTGTAAATGAAAGAACCAATGTAAATTGATTTGTTCATCTGAATGTAATAGTTAAATGTGGATTTTTTCTGAGTTACCTCACTAAAGTGATTAGTAGGAAGTAATCTATAAGAACAAAAATAATGTCAGACATGAGAATGAACATTTAGCTTCGAGAAAGAAAAGTTTACCTGACATCCATTCTTTTTAATCTTCCATATTCCATTACCATCAGTAAAAAAATTGCATTATCTCATCCAATTCAAATTCACTAGGATGAAACTAAGAAAAAAAACAATTAGGAACACTATGCAGCTTATAAATGTGATTGATCTGAAAATAAACTATATCCACATACTGCCCTCTGACATAAACCAAATCATCAGATTCATCAGGGAAATTCATATAGAATTCTTTAACAATAGAAATCACAGCGACGACAGTGAAATGATAAAAACTCTCTCTTTGTAGCTTTGCAATCATATACTCAATCGTTCCACCAAGACAAAAGAAACTTTGTTCTAAAATCTATTTCGTAGATTGTAGATCATTGTATTGGTCCCGTGCTTTTATTTTAGCAAATTTATCAGCATCAAAAACTCCTTTTCCTTTTCCTCTTTTCATTTTATGATCCATGACAAAACCAGAAAATTCCAAAACAAATTCTAATAAATCTCAAATATATGATTTTTAGGCTCTAACAAACACATTCTAAACAAAATAATCATTCACCCATTGACTCTTGACTATTTCCATCAAATTTTGAAATTTTTGGCCAAACCCACAATGTGGAAGAAATTCAAATTGAAACAAAAAATTTCCAAAGCAAAGATGAAGATTTTACCCAAAGATGATGAAATTTTGAGTTTGAAGCCTTTTCTTTAAGAAAATCAAGCACAAATACAAGACCTAAGAGAGCAAAATACGAAAAATAGAGGAAGGAGATGAACTAATGACAAAAATGGCGTCAACCAATAGTTCATCCCTAAAACCTGCTCTTGGGTTGGTTCGATGCTATACTGTCATTCAAACACACCCATAATTTTACAATTTTTTATATCATGACAGAGAATAGATAATCTAAGAAGTTTAAAGTCTAAATTTCCAATTTTAATAGCCATTTTTAGGTTCGACATCATTTGAAAGTCTAACATTCAAATACTCAAATCATAATTTCAAACACATAAGGTCTTCATTTAAGAGCAACACAAAACTGGTTTTCTTATATTAATAATATTTTTAGAACAAACAACACAACAAAATCATAGATATATGCCAATACAACGAAAACACAACATCCAGAAGTTCTAAAGCCTCAACAAAGAAAATATCGGCACACTACACAGAAGAACCAGTTACTAACACATTTATATTTCTACGGAATCACTTAAGACCAGTTGTGATCAGAGGTGTCATTCTCCTGTTCACCCACCAAACAATTTCTATCATAGGAATAATATAAAGGAGCGCGAGGAAATTCCAAGGTGAATTTATCATCAATCCACTTGTTTATGCTATACATGGTCACTTGATAATCTTGAAAGCATGCCAAATTGTTGAATTGGATTTTTAAATGCTGATCCAAATGTTCATATTGGTGGAACAAGTTTTCAAGTTTGGTATGCAATTAAGAGATCTCACCTTTAATCTTCCCAATTTTTTTCATAAGTCGCTCTAAAATTAATGTAAGAAATCCGTTGAAATAAGTCTGAGCATCCTTATGCATAATCTTCTTATCTCAAATATCACATTAACATTGCTCTTCTTAATCCTTAAAGTAGATATTGCTTTCTCCATTCTCAAATCTCTTCAAATTGCTTAAGAAAATTCGAAATGATGCTTCCTTTACAATCCTAGGCCATTTTATAGAGAAAAAGAGGGTAGGAAACTGAACTTTGGCTCTTCCAAGTAAGTTACTCGAACTGTGACATTATAGCTCCAGATCAGGCGCTTTAGTGCCAGACCAACTTTCTCAAAATCAGACTTTATTTCGTCAGATTTTCAATTCCATTAATATAAAAATATTTTGTGTCAACATAATCATGTAAGGCTCCAACTTGCATAAAATACTTATCACAATAATAATCAACAAATAAGCCAATCACACCTATAAATTTGGGTTACCTCCCATAAAGTACTTAGTTTACGTCGTCAGCCCGACATATCCAATGCTTTAATCCGATTGTCCAAACATTAATATCTCCTTAAATGTAGGACTATCTCCACTTATATAAGCTTTTAAACTGTGTCCATTTACCTTAATTATCCTTACATTCTTAGGATCTTCAATATCAACGGATCCATTTGGATAAACTCTTATCACAATAAATGGTCCATACCGCCTGAACTTAAGTTTTCCCCAGAAATAAATTCAATCTTGAATTAAATAATAAAACTTCTTGTACAAGATCAAAATGCTTTTTCAGAATTCCTTGATCATGCCTCACTTTCATTTTCTCTTTATAAATTTTTGCATTCTCACAAGATTCATTTCTCATATCATCAAGCTCATTTAATTGCAATAATCTTTTTTCTCCAACATCATTCAGATTATAATTAAACTATTTTATTTCCCAATAAAATTTATGTTCTAGGTCAACATGCAAATGACAAGCTTTTCCAAATATGAGCATATATGGTAACATTCCTATAAGAGTTTTGTAAGCAGTCATATAAACCCACAATGTGTAATCAAGTCTAGCAGACCAATCTCTTATATTAGGATATTCAAAATTTTCCAATATTTATTTAATTTCTCGATTTGATATATCAAATTACCATAAGCTATGACAATTCAATGTTTGATTCCATATTTTTGAGTTAATGTTTCGACTAATTTATTCAAAAAATGACTTTCCCCATTTGTAATTATTACTCTTGGCATTCCAAATCATGTAAAAATATTTTTTCTTAAATATTTTACAACACTTTTAGCATCACATCGACATAAATCAATTGCTTCAATCTATTGAAACATAATATACAACTATTGAAATATAAATCTTTCCAAAAGTTGATATAAAATGTCACAAAATTTAAACCCCAAACATCGAAAATTTCAATTTCAAGAGTAAAATTTAGGGCATTTCATTTCTTCTTGAAATGTTGTCAACTCTTTGACATCTATCATTTATTTTTTTTATAATAGTTAACATATCTAATTAGTGTAGGTCAATAAAATTCAGACTGTAAAATTTTAAATGTAGTTTTTTCAACCCCAAATTGTCCCCCCAAAGTCTGATTTATGACATTTTTGTATAATTTCTTAGGTTTGTTCAAATGGTACACATATTCATATAATTAAGTCCTTATGTTTAAATAAATTAAGGACATCTCAAAAATAATATTTAGAATCATGAATGGACTTTTCAATTTGATGGCTATCTAATGCATAGGGTAAAATATTACTAACAAAATAGTTAATATATGAGCTTACCATGGAACTCGCCATTCATAATTCCATATAATTGTTCATCAAGAAAAATTTTATTAATCTCATCATTAAAATTATCATTTTCCTTTTCAAGCCTTGATAAAAGATCTGCTATATGATTATCAATACCCTTCTTATCCACAACTTGAAAATAAAACACTTGCATTCGAAGTACCCATCTAATTAATCATGGTTTTGCATCATTCATCATCATTAAATACTTTATAATAGAATGATCAATATGAAAAATACATTTGGTTCCAATACAATAAGGTCTGAATTTATAAAAAGCATATACTATAGCTAAAAATTCCATTTTAGTAGTAACATAATCAATTTGAGCTTCATTAAGGGTTTTACTAGCAAAGTATATTACCTTAAAAATTTTATCATATCCCTGCCCTAAAACAACCCGAATAGCATAATCACTAGTGTCACCCATTAATTCAAAAGGGTTTATCTAATGAGATGATACAATAATAAGTGCAGAGAATAAATTAAAAGCATTAAAAAATTCCTCCTTAAAATCAAAATTGAACATCTTTTTCCCACAGTTGATATAAAGGCTTGGAAATTTTAGAAAAGTTTTTAATACAATTCTTATAGAAACTAACATGTCACACAAAACTTCTTATTCCTCTAACATTAGTAGGGGGTGGCAATTTAGCAATAACTTGAACTTTTGCTTGATCTACTTCCATGCCTTTCTTAGAAATCTTTTATGTCAAAACAATTTCTCCTGTAATCACAAATTGACATTCTTCCCAAATAAGAATAAATTTTGTTTCTTCATTGTGTTTATAACCTTTGTTACATGATCTAAATATGAATTAAAAGAAGTTCCAAAAATTGAGAAGTCATCCATAAAAACTTCAATTCCTTTCTCAATTAAATCACAAAAAAATGACATCATACATCTTTGAACTATTACGTGTGTGTTGGCGTTATTTCGGGTTGGTTTGTGGGGTTGCCCGTAAGAAGCTGTCGGCCACCAGAATCAAAATCTCATCGCCCGCTTTGGAAGGACGTTGAAGTATGAAATCAAATTGACCTCATATTTTTCGTAGTTTAAAATGAAAGAACACTATACCTCAAATCCTGTATCTATCCCGAAGGATAAACACAAGACTTAAGGATGAGGCTCGATCAAACAAACTAAGGAAAGTATGACATCTATTTGGTTTCCGAAACCTTTGTATTTGTCAACAAGTTACCCTATTTAATATAAATGATTAAATAAGGTTTATATTAAGCTGGGTTCGGACATGCTTCATATAAGGGCAAGCCCCTATAGTTAATTACATCTTAAATGAGCAAAGCCACATGAGAAAACTCTCGATAAAAATCAAGAAATATTATCTTCAAGGAATTTCAAAAGGTAGGACTCTTCAACGAAATTGGGCGTAGATGTGTGAAAGGGGATTGGTTCAAATTTGGAACATTTTATTGTAGAATCCAAAGAAAGAAGAACTAGGGGATGTCATGGATCTAGAGGAAAACCTCGGTTACATCCCAAACTATCCTAATGTTTTGCTTTAGTTTTGAGGAGAAATATTTGGGTGTTTCATCCTGCTAATTTTATTAGTTAGAGCTTACATTCATGCGAAAGGATCACACAAATAGCCTGGAAGATATGAGGATTTAGGTCGTGACAAACGATAACCTCAGAATCCTAAGACGAGTTAGGGCTTATATTGTATAGCAGAGCTATACAAAAACCTAAAGATAAGGTGAGGATTTATGTTGCATAAGCAAGCAACCTTGAAGTCCTATGGCTTTGTTATTTAAGTTTAAGGAAGGAAGATTTGTTTAGCTGGGGAAGACAGGTTTTGCTGTTGAATATGGCCGTGCTGCTCACCATGCTAGCTTCAAGCTCCTTGCTGCAACAAGTTTGAGTTATCTATTGTGTCAAGTTATAATATCAAATCAGGTGGCCCTATGGTTGAAGTTCTTTAAATTTTATGAGGGCATATTAAAGTTGATTAGAGCGACACCAGTTAGGATCCTACGGTTCCCTCGTTCCAACACCACTATTTTCTATTGGATTCACTTAGTTCAAATGAACTTACTAAACTTCAACTTAATGTGTTCCATAATTTCATTTAAACTGTGGGAAGCCTCGTTAGCAGCCGTAGGTTATCTCCTCCGAGGGATTCCCGATCATCCGATAAAGACATCTTAATTTAGTTGAAGTTGTGGTTTTATGTGATGTTTGTGATTAAATTTTGAGTTGTTTTATGTTTTGAATATTGTGGTGGTGAATTTTATCTTGGTTGAATTTAGTTTTGATTTTGATTATGGTTATGTGGCTATCCTGATGGTTTTAGTTTTCATACAGGGTGACACAATTGTTTAGCATGCAAATTTGCAGGTATAAAAGTACAATATGAAAGTACAAGAAAGACAACGCTGAAAACTGTAAAAGTGTATCTGACGAGTCTTCTCGTTCCACCACCTGAAACTTAAAATGCATGTTAAGGCAGTTTATGAAGAGCAGGAAATGTAAAATTTTGGTAATTTTCCTAACCCTATGTCATATCTTGGTGAGTCCTTAAAAGTTTATTTAAGGATGATTTCATTGAGCGAAGAATATTAAGTTTAATAGGCCTCTGAGGTATCCAATAAGTTAGGAGGGGGAAGCAGGTTCATGCCTCCCTCTCACCAACTGGTGAAAAGCCTCGAGTCCATTTAAACATATTATGTTGCATAATGGTTCATCCTGTAAATACCCTTATTACTCAGTGAACCCTGATGTCTCAATTATCCCTAAGAATAGAGTAATTATCACTTATCATTTAATTTGAAAATTATGTGGGTGAAGACCCTTAAAGAGGAAAGTTAGTGTAATTTGAACACTTAGCCAAATTTTTAAACCTAATTGGGCTTAGTGGTGTTTCAAGGATGTTTGATTTAATTATGTTTATTTCTCTAATCCTTGTTTAATCAATTTTTTATTTAGCCTAAGTCACCACTAAGCACTTAAGACCTAGGCGAGTGTCTTGATTAGTTTTGAAAAGGGTTAAGCTTTAAGTGCTCATGATTCATGATTTGGATTTTATTTGAAAATCAAGATAGGGGTATTAAATTGATTAATTATTGACTTCAAAAGTCATACCCCTAAGTCCATTAATTTTAATAAACTTCCAAATTTTAATAATTTAGAAATTTATTAATCTCAATTAAGAAAGTGAGATTGGTTTCTACCAATTAAACCCCTTATGTTTCAAGCATCAAATAAATTGATTAAGATCAGAGGTTACCCATTCCCCTCTTTGAATTAGGCCTAAATGTTAATTAAGGCAAGATTTCTAAAATTACACATTTGCCCCTAAGGCTCTAACACTTCATAATTTGCCAAATTCAATTCAAATAACTTTGAAATTTTTATCCTACCTCATTCATGGGTCAATTGAGACATCATAGGAGAAAATGCGATTTTTCAAAATTTCATTTAATTTATGTAATTATTTTCATGCAAAAATAGGATTTTTCAAAGAAAATTCCTAACTCGACCAAGGTAAATTCTAATCCCTTGAATTTTTACTTGAGGTAGAACTAGACCAGATAAGCCTTTAGATGAAACTTCATAATTTATTGAGTTCTATGTGATTTATTAGAATTATTTCAAGTTCTTGGTTATTTAATAAAAATAAAATATTTTAGGTGGTGAAAATTAAGTTTTGTATTTTTGAAAAATCTCTATATGGTCATAGAACCCATAGGAGAAAATTTTTTTTTATTTGATTTACTCGAATTGTTTTAGTGAAAAACTCATTTTTAGCCTTTAAAGATTATTTTTAAGCTTTGAAATTAAATATCTTTATTTAGAAAATCAGGAAAAATATTCTAATTATTCCTAAGTGATTACGAAGCAATTTAGAATATTTCCATGAGTTTTATTATTTTTTGTAATTTTTATAAATTTTTAATTATTTAAATATTTAAAATAAGCTAAAAATCAAAATTTTATTTTAAATAAGATTTTATTTTTAGAAAATACCCCTGATCATAGAAAACTCAAAAAACAAAGTTTCATAATCTTTTGAGTTTTATTTTTATTTTTAAAAATTATTTAAGTGTCAAAAGTTGTATTTATCTTTAAAAATCAACTTAAGTTGTCAAATGAACTCAAAGTATTTTGAAATTTTTATGATAAGTTCTTTGGATCATAAATCACAATAAAGATAAAAAATCAAGTCATTTAAATATTTATATTTTCTAAAATTAATTATTTTAGTGATTTAGTATTTGGGAAATTTAAGGGTATTTTAAATGACTTGACCCATGAAATTATTTCCAAAGGTTTCTCTAGTCATGGTGGACCTTCCAAAATTTTCTTAGGATTTTATAATCAATAAGCTAATTTCCATGATTATTTTAAAGAAATAATGAGGAAGATCTTGAAAAATATGGATCTCTATATAGGAACCTTCTTTGACTTTGGAAAAATCAGAGAATGTTTCCCCTAATAGAGGCTACAACATGCCAAAATTCCAAGCTAAGGTGATGTGCCAATATGCATGGAGAATCAAATGATCCCAAACAATGTTTATTTAATTAAAAATAAAATATGTATCAAATGAACTTGAAATTTATTACACATTATTTTCCTCTGTTTACTTAGCAAGAGAGAATTTTTATTTTATTTTTGTGATTTTTCTACACAAAGTTATGAATTTTCTAAGTTAAGGGTATTTAAATAAATAAGAAAAGCCCTATTTATCTATTTAAACTGCACGTGCTGACTAGATCCTAGGCAGCTCCGAAGGCATGCGTGGCGCGCTCTGGTTGACGCCGCCGTCCATGTAGCTTGCTGACTCAGCCTGCTGTTTATGTCCCGAAGCACTGTCCAGCTCGATCTCCCCCATCCATTTGATACACGCTTGATTGAACGGTTCCCCGTTATCGTCCTCGATAGAGTGATCCCGTGCCCGTCCACACTAAAACCTTAAGATCTCAGCATAGACTCAACCAAATCACTTCGGGTTTGATCATATAGACTCGTCTAAGTGAGACGAACACATCCATACGGTTAATATACCATGAAATCAAGCATAAGTAAATGGAGAATTAAAATAAGCTCGGGAGGAGGAGAAGTTTTATACCTTTGCTCTGAGAAGGGAGGCTTCAATCAGAGGTGCTCGGCATGTTCTTTGGGGTCCAAGGAGGCTAGGAATTGAGTCCATGGTCTTGGTGTAAGGCCTAGGTATGAATTCGACCAAGCTCGATTTCAGGTGTTGGACTAGAGCTATGGTAGAGGCTCTGTGGAAGGGGGATTTGATGGGGCTTTAGCTTCTTTCACTGTTGTGAAGGTGTGGGTGAAGTTAATTTGTGTTTGATGGACTGTGGAGGTGTATTGGGTTCTGTCCTGGTTTCCGGCAAGGTTGCAAGCTCAAAATTGAGCTCCTGCAATTGGAATGGGTGTGGAAAAATGGTTGGAACTCACTGAGGGGATCTTAGGGAAGCTCTATGTGAAGTTTGGAGAGGTCTCTCTAAGAAAATTTCAGTACACCTCCCATGGCTGTGGAAGGTGAGTTTTTATAAAAATGGCCATTGGGTGGCTCTCAGGGCATAAGTTTGGGTGCATTGTAGTGCTTAGGTGGAGGGCAGAGGAGCTCTTCAATTTGATTTGGATGAGTTGGCCTCTAGGTTTGATTTGTGTGAGGTGCCATGGGAGTGGCTCTCGGATTTGGGCTTTTCCAGACACTAGGCTGGCCGGCCGGCCAGGGGGAGGTGGCTAGGAGCTCAGGGAACCCAAAGGAATCCATCACAATAATTTAATGCAAATGTGCTTTGATTTGGCAAAGATATCTTAAGCATGTGCATTTTTGAAAATAATATCCCTTAATTTGGGGGACCTTTGGTCCATGTCTTGATTTAGGTGATTTCATGGTGTTTGGACTGGTCATTAAGTCCAACTAATGGTTGTGGTGGAGTTAATTTGGTGGCTTTAGGGTGGTTAGGTCACATTTAGTGCATGGGTCCAAGTGGGTGCAAATGACCAAAACTTGGGTTTCGGTTAGGCTAGCCATGTCAATTGGCCCAATTTATTATTTTATTTGGTGTATATGATCATAACGAACAAATTTGGTGAAGGATGGGTGTTGTTTTGAGTTCAATTGAAGGGTGGTCAATTTGAGGGAATTTTGAACTTTAATCAATTTGGTCATGTTGGGCTAGGCTTGGGTCTAGCTTGGGCTAGCCTTAGGCTAAGTCCAAATTGATTGTTGTAAATGGTCAATAGGTACCTCATGAAGAGTTTTCAACATGAATTGGATGCCAATTTGGAGGTTAAGGCAATTAATTGGGTGAAATTTGGGGACTTGGCCAATTTGAGGCTAAATTTGAGAATTTTGGATTTAGGTCAAAATCAAATGGATTTGAGACTTCACCAAGGTCAATTGATGGTTGATTTTCATGTATATGAATGTCATAAATATTTTTCAACATTAATTGATGCCAATTGACTAGGCTATGAGTTCAATTTGGTGAAATTTGGTCATATGGTCAAATTTGGGGCTTTAACCTAACTCAAAATTGGGCTCAAATAATGGGCCAATTAGGCTTGGATTTGGTTTATTTTGGTCATATAAAAAGTTAATTTGAGTTTAGGATTGTAATTGGGGTCAATTGAGATCAAATGGATGGACATTTGAGTTGGATTTGGGGAAATTTGAGCCTTGAAAGGGAAATTTGGTGATTTTGGTTAGAGATGGTCAAATTAGTTAAATTGGGTCATGTGATAGTTCAGAGAAATGAAATTGGGAATTTTTTGGGATTTATTGGGATTTTTTGAAATTTTTTGGAATTTTTTGGGATTTTGAGCTATGGAGGGGTATTTTGGTAATTTGGGGGTGTTTTTGGGGTAAAAGGCCAAGATGGGTATTTTGGTAGAGTTGAGATACCAATCATCACCAAAAAAGCCATGGACCAATGGAAACCCCATTTTGGGTCCTCTACATAGTGGTCTTAGCTAAACCATAGCCCTAGGGCTAGTAGGTTTAAGGGACCCATCTACATGAGTGTCCCAAAAGATTAAGGGATCTAGGCTAAAAATTTGAGCTTAGGGTTGTGAGTGAATGTGGGTGTAGATAAGTGTAGTGAGTGTCTTAGCTCCAGACCAACACCCAAGGTCAACCTTAAGGTCCAGTAATCCTAAGGGTGACTCATCTTAAGTTTCCCCGACAGTGACCCCACCTACTAAGTGCTAGAGGTTCAGAGCAATATGTGGAACTTCAAGTTGAGTGGAGAAGATTTTGGAATTTATAATGGTGAGGGTTCCATGTCTAGTTTTTTAGGAATAGTCAACAAGAAAAGTCCTATGGCTATACCCTAGGTTACTAAAGAGGAAAAAAACTAAATCTCAACCAAAATTGAGGTCAACAAATGGACCCCCAATAGGTGGGGTGTGCTGGGCAAGCACACCGCGCGTATTGGCGTTCACCGACGAGATCAGAAAAAACCAATACAAACTCCTAAGTCAACATGCCTGAAAGTATGTGTAGAGTTGTGTGTGTGATTTGTTTCTGCCGAGGAATTAACATGTGTGTGCTTAATCAAGTCGAGAAGTAGAGACTCTCGCTGGGGATTGGAGAGTGGACTTTGAGTTATGAAATTCAAAGATTTCGAAAGGATGGGAGTCAAAATGTAAGTGCTGACCCCAAGGTGGGAATTGAAATTCAGATATTAATTCAAAAAGAGAGAGAGAGAGAGAGAGTCGGAGTGTAAGGACCGACCTCGAATGTAATGAATCAGAAATCTAGGACTGATTCGGAAATAAGAATTGAAACATAGTTCAATTCTCAAAAGAGGGCGTCAGAATGTAAGGACCGACCTCAAATGTAATGAATCAGAAATGTAGGACTGATTCAAAAATGAGAATTGAAATGTAGGTCAATTCTCAAAAAAGTGTGTCAGAATGTAAGGACTGACCACAAATGTAATGAATCAGAAATGTAG
Source organism: Phalaenopsis aphrodite (assembly GCA_003013225.1). Lineage (NCBI taxonomy): Eukaryota > Viridiplantae > Streptophyta > Magnoliopsida > Asparagales > Orchidaceae > Phalaenopsis > Phalaenopsis aphrodite. The sequence goes on from NEWO01000101.1 coordinate 1,086,344, forward strand.
GACTGATTAAGAAAT
>NEWO01000101.1:1098187-1113625 GCA_003013225.1 Phalaenopsis aphrodite
AAACCAAAACTAAAGTCAACCAAAATAAAATTGACCGCCACAACATTCAAAATATAAAACAACTCAATAATCACAAATATCACATAAAACTACAATTGCAACTAAATTAAGACGTCTCTATTGGATGATCGGGAATCCCTCGGAGGAGGTAACCTACGGTTGCTAACAATGCTTGCCACGATATAAATGAAATTATGGAACTCATTAAGTTGGGTTTGATAAGTTCATTTGGACTAAGTGAATCCAATAGAAAATAGTGATGCCAGAACGAGGGAACCGTAGGATCCTAACCGGTGTCGCTCTAATCAACTTTAATATGCCCTCATAAAATTTAAAGAACTTCAACCATAGGGCCACCTGATTTGATATTATAACTTGACACAATTGATAACTCAAACTCGTCGCGGCAGGAGCTTGGAGCTAGCTTGGTGGGCAGCACGACCATCTTCAACAGCAAAACCTATCTTCACCAGGTAAACCAATCCTCCTTCCTTAGACTTAAACAACAAAGTCATAGGACCTCGAGGCTTCTTGCTTATGCAACGTAAATCCTCACATTATCTTTAGGCTTTTGCATAGCCCTGCTATATAATATAAGCCCTAACTCGTCTTAGGATTCCGAGGTTGTCGTTTGTCACTACCTAAACCCTCACATCTTCCATGCTATTTGTGTGATCATTTCACACGAATGTAAGCCCTAACTAATAAAATTGGCAGGATGAAACACCTAAATATTTCTCCTCAAAACTGAAGCCAAACATTAGGATAGCTTGGGAAGTCACCGAGGTTCTCCTCTGGATCCATGACATCCCCTAGTCCTTCTTCCTTTGGATTCTACAATAAAAAAATGTTCCAAATTTGAACCAATCCCCTTGCACACCTCTATCTCCAATTTCGTTGAAGAGTCCTACCCTTTGAAATTCCTTGAAGATAATATTTCTTGATTTTTATCGAGAGTTTTCTTAGGTGGCTTTGGTCATTTAAGATGCAATTAACTATAGGGGCTTGCCCTTATAGGAAGCATGTCTGAACCCAGCTTAATATAAACACTATTTAATCCTTTATATTAAATAGGGGAACTTGTCGGCAAATACAAAGGTTTCGCAGACCAATAGAACGTCATACTTTCCTTAGTTTAATTGAACGAGTCTCATCCTCAATTCTTGTGTTTATCCTTCGGGATAGAGACTGGATTTGAGGTACAATGCTCTTTCATTTTAAACTCTGAAAAATATGTGGTCAGGTTGATTTCATACTTCAACATCCTTCCAAAGCGGGCGACGGGATTTCAATTCCGGTGACCGACAGCTTCTTACGGGCAACCCCAAACCAACCCAAAATAACGCTGACATCTATATTTATCTTAGTTGAGGAAATATGTTTTTCTAATTCCTTAAGAATATCTTCTATTGGTCTTTCAGTCTCGTTATCCTAATCTCTCAATTCAAAGTTCTTTTGAAACATATCCTCAAATTTTCTTCTAAATATTTATTTGATAATTTTAATTTGCTGATCATTCATCTCCTTAAGGTTTATCTCAGGGTTACTAGGTAAAATCTCCGGGGGGTAACTGTTAATTGCATTAATAATCTGCCCCACTTGGTTTTCTATAATCCTTATTGTAACCTCTTGATTTTCCAATTGTCTCATCATTTGAATCACAACTTCTTCTAACATTAATTCTTTCTCCTCATCTTATGAAGTGGAGTTAAATTGAGGAGGATTACTAATTGAGTTAATAATCTGCCCAGTTGATTTTCCATATTCCTTATTGCGGTCCCTTGACACTCCATCTCACGCTCCATTTGAATAACAACCTCTTCTAATAAATCCTTGTCTTCATTCTGTGAGTTTAAGTTAAAATTATGAGGAAAACAAAGTTCATTATTATAATAGCCATGATTATTTCAACTACATGTCCGATTAAATTGATTATCTTCCCTAAATTTTTCTTCTCCTCTAAAATTATTATTCATGTTAAAATTTAAATGATTTTCCCAACCTCGATTATAATAATCAGAATAAGAATTATGTTTCTCATGACCATATCTTTCTAAGTATTGATCCAACTTCCTCTCAATATCGTCAACCTGAGACTTAAAATTGTAAGCATATCTTCTTAAAAATGTGCCTCGCTTGGGTTTTCTCTTTCAAAGCTACTAGGACTATAATCAAAATCTGAATATTCATTATATTGTTGATCCACCATGTCTACATTAAATTCATGGAGTCTTTTTAAATGTCTCCCAAATCTTCTCTCCAAATCTGACTTGTAAAATTCAAGGTCTGCAGCTCTTGAACTACACATACAAATCTATAAACTTAACTAATAGGATAGATATCAAAAAAAATTTTGGTATATTGGTTTTAATTTAAAATAAACACACAATAGCTAAACAAAATATATAATAATATTATAAATTCCAAATCCAAGTCTTACAAGTTTAACTAATATTCTCTTAAAGTTCCTACCGAAGCTTCCCAACAACGGTGCAAGAAAATTGATGTGCCCTTAGTGTGCGATGTATTTCTGCGTTTTTTATGTGATACAGTGCCAAAAACTTGACCCATTCTAAAATTAAGCAATTATTTAGTTTTCAAAAATATGTCCAATAACTTGACTCAATTTATATTAAGTAGTTAATGTGCAAAATCAAAATATTTTTTAAAATATATATAAAATTTCACACACTAGTGATTCTACGTAAGTGCATGTATTGCTTCAAGTACTATAGAGCTTTATTTAAAAACCCCAATATCAATCCCATAGAGAAGCACATTAAGAAATCATTTAAACTAATTCAAGCTTACTATTATCAAGTTTTATTTTTGGAAGATGGAAATTCTTATGATAATAACATAAATCACAATATTTGAATTATAAAAACTGAAGTAAGAAAAACAAACTAAAATGGGTTTAATGAATGCTAATAGAAATGTAACTAAAAGATAAGTTAAGATTACTATGACTAAACAAAGTTTTGTAATGAAAAGTTTAAATTTAAGAAAACATCATTCCCCTTTACAATGAGTACATAGTTAGTGAAGTAACTAAAATCATTTAAAAATATATAAAATTTGTTTTGTGTCAATTAGGAGCAATCTTATTGTTTACCCTCTTCCAAGCGCTATAAAGAACATTGACTAATATAGAGTTTGGTCGTTAATTTCATAGTTAGGTTGGGAGGATATCTGCTGCTATTATAGAGCTCCTACTACTGCCTCACCCGAGGGCTAAAAATCTCACATCAATTTCCAATCAACTGGACCAAATTGGGGATTTTAATATGTCACCTTAAAATCTTCAATTCTACATCAAACAAATTATATTTCCCTATTTATTTGCACTTAATTCCATGGATGTCTCTCATGAAATTAAATGTGATTCTCCCCATGTTGTAGAAATCATAGCCCTTTCAGAACATATGTTTCTCAAAACATTTTAACATTTCAATATATCAAATCAAAAAGTAAATGAAGATATGAGTTCAAATCATCATAAATTATTGACATTTAAAATTGTATAAAAGAAAATCAATTCTTCACTAAATTAAATTTCATTATAGGGAGTAGGATAAAAATGACTACTCAAAACTCATGAGAAGAATATGAAAAAACATGGATTTCATTAATAAAAATAAGTTTACAAAACAAAGAAATAAAAGAGAACAACTTATCTCACAATCCTTCCCAAGTAAATCCTTAGAAGTTCTTTTCAAGCCTCAATTCTCTCCTAGAGATGTAATAAAAAAGAAATATGTCACCTTCCCTCTTACAACCCTCGAAGAAAATCTACAAGCCCTTGCTTCTCTCTCACAAGTTACAAACACAGACTCACTCACTCACACACCACAAAACACATGCCCAAAACTCCTCTTCAAGCCCTAGACATCCGTCTCTTTTATAAAAGGCTGCCTCCCTCAAAAAAGTATTCAAAATTCCATCCAAAATTCTATCCAAAAGTCAACTCTTTTGAATTCAAAATACATGTCCATTGATCCAGGAGACTTATCCCTTTATAAAAGAACCTTTCAAAGTGTTCAGATGCATTGAATCACTCCAGGGGGTGTTTAAAACAAGTGTCCCTTTGAAAATTTGTGCAAAATCTCTTCCTGAACCGCCTTAATCTGCAAAAACTCATCTCTGACACATCTGACACCAAATTGGTGTTTCATGCACCAGTTCTCTAGATTTTGGCACCTCATGCACCGGTTTTCTACATTATGCATCACCCTACAACAGTTCCACTATTTTGCTTCGTTTGGCACCATTTCAGCTCCATTTCGCCCCATTTCAGTTGTGTTTCGCTCCTAACAGATATAACTACAAAAAAAGGCATGAAAATAACCTTTATTTAAAGTTAAATTTCATTCAAAAATATGTGAGAAATGTAAATTGGATTAAGCATATAAAGAAATATTGAAATGTGCCACGTCAGAATTTTCTTTCTTGCTCATTGTTACTTCAAATTGCACCATTTTTGCTTTGTTTTCTCCAAAATTCCATTTCTTGTACCAAATGAAGGGTATTTTGGTAATATTTTTTAATGATATTACACTTTAAAAGAATGTATTTTGCATATTTTTGGTTTCAGGTAGGCGTGGCAATAATTTTGGCCAAATAAGGGGTATTTTCTTATATTTTTAAGAATTTTGGAATTTTTTTGACAATTTGGATGGTTTCAAATGGGTTGAGATGATTTTTTTACAAATTTGGGTATTTTGGGTAATTTTGAGAATTTTGGTCAATTTTGGGACTTCAAGGGTAATTTGGTAATTTGGATAGATTTGGGGACAAAAGGCTAAGTTTGGTATTTTGGTAAAAATGGGGTGTCATTGTGAGTTTAACAATGGGTCATTGTTTCTTCAACTTTTTTTCAACTAATCGAGCTATTTCTTTTACTGGATTTTTTTCTCTAGGTTGAGTCTTTTTTTTATCTAGTTTACTAACTCTTTGTTGATTCAAGGATGGGGACCACCTCCGGTCAAATAATTTCAACAATTACGGTGTGGCCTGTGGTGAGCTGTGTAAATTTGCTAATGTGTTCATCATCTCCTCAACTTTTATCTTAAGATTGATGATCTATTTATCACATTATTGTATGAACCTCTACAACTCTTCCATTATTTCTTCTTTACTGGATGGTGGTACATTGATACAACAAAAAAATATTCAGTTTTTTATTTATGTTTAAGGCTTCTATTTGGTGGTTTAACACTTTAAATAAATATATTTTCATGTTTTCTTTTAGGTATAATAAGTCTAGGTATTTGGAACTTAAAAAATATTAAAAAAATATAATTTGGAGTCAAAAGTGACATTTTCCAAAAATTAAACTGGCACCTAGGCGCCAGAACTAACGACTAAGTGCTAGAATACAGAGAAGATGGTGCATAGGTGCCAGATTTCAGCACCTGGGCACCAGAGACGATTATTTGGACAAATGCATTAAATTTGGACGGATTTTGAAGAAGTGCCTATGGAGACTCTTGGGAAACTTGTCCTTACAGTACAAATAAGTGTTCTTATGTCAGAAAAAGTAGTGTGTGTTTTTTGTAAAGGTGTAGGGCGTGAGTTCCAAATTGGTGTAGAGTGTTGCAAGTGTCTCTGACAGTTGTAAGAGGAGAGGGAAAGTGAGAGGTTTCTTGTTCCTTACTTTTTTAATAGAGATTTGAGTTTTATTATAAAGAGAGAAAGAGATTCAAAGGAACTTCAAGAAATTTTCTTAGGGAAGAGATTGAGTTAAATTATTTTATTTTTCTTTCTTATTATGTAAACTTGTTTATATATATAAACTCCATCTTTTATTGTATGTTCTTCATGAATTATGAGTAGGATTTTTTATCCTTCTCCCTACAAATGAGAAATGGTCATGTGAAGAATCAAATTTTTGTGTAATATTTTAATTTCATATTTGTGATAATTAAAACTTTAAACATCATTTGCTTTCCGATCTAGCCAATTGAATTGTAAAATTTATTTTGAAACATACGATTCGAGGTTATGCTTCTTACAACAAAGTAAGAGTCACATTCTTCATGGATGAGAATATTGTTCATGGGGTTGAGTGCTAATAAATAGGAAAATATTCATTGATGGCATAAAATTTGTAATTTTAGGGTGACAGACTAAAATACCCAATTTAGTCCAAGCGTTTGGAAACTAAAGCGAGATGTTTGCTCTCAGACAAGGGGAATGTCAGAACTTTGGAGTGAGAGTCAGTATCTTTCCAGCCATAAATTTAGAGACTAAACACTAGATTAGCCAATGTTCTTTATCACTTGTAAAAATGATAAAGAATATAATTGCTCCTATTTGACACAATACAATTATCTTCAATTTGATGATTCATTGACTATAATCTTGTTATAAGGGGAAGGATGTTTTCTTAGATTTGAACTGTCTGTCACAGAACCTAGTTTAAATTTTAGTATTTTTAGCTTTGAAGTTTAGAGATTAGTGTAGTAAAATTAGTTTCCTTAGTATCATAAAATAAATTTCAACCTATTTTCTTACTTGAGTTTTCTATAGTTTAAATTTTGTGCTTTTGCATGATTTTCCAAACAAATTTGTACCTCCTTGTTGGATTGATACTCACGACTCCATTAGAGCCCTTTATTACTTAAGTGATACATATACTTGCATTTTCAACCTAGTGACAATTTGAAATTGTAAGTACACCTTAATTTACTAGGAGTGATAGCTCTAGATATTTTAAAGGAGAAAACATATTATACCAAATTAATTTTATTATGGTTAATTTGCATTTTTTTAGTATCATTGCATTGTGTGTTGTGGTGTTGAAAAACATTTATTGCGCATAACAAAAACCTCACATAAAGATTTTGGCATCATTGTTGGGGAGGCTATGGTAAATTATTTAAAAGACTATGTTTGAACTATTAATTTTATTTGAAAAATAAAAATATATATATATATATATATATAAAAAGATAACAACAAAATATTTTTGTTCTTGTGTGATTGCTTATTTTTATAATTGTTATTTGTATTTGTGTATGCAAAAATTAGATTCGAAGGATTAATACCTTATGATTCAGAATTAGAATGAACTATAAGAAAATTTTGAAAAAAAAAATAACTTTAAAATATGACAAACAATTTAAAGAATCAATGTATGGATACTGAATATCGACAGAGACCATTAAGAGACTATGATAACCCTACAGTAGATGAAATTCACTTGACTATACAAACTCTTGCATTAGTTGTTATATCATTTGAGCTTAAATCTGCTATTATCCAAATGATACAAAAAATCAGTTTGGAGGAACACCATCTGAAGATCCAAATTTACATCTTGCTAGTTTTCTAGAAATGTGTGCTACATTTAAATATCACAGTGTCGAATGACGTCGTCAGACTTAGACATTTTTCATTTGCATTAAGGGACAATGCTAAGATGTGGTTAAACTCTTTGGCACTTGTATCTATTAGAACTTAGGGAGAATTATATCAATTTTGTTTGCTAAATATTTTCCATAATAAAAAACTACTAAGCGTAAAAATGATATTACTTCTTTTTGTTAGTTTGAAGGAGAATCAATATATGAAGCTTGAGAATGATTTATAGATCACCTAAGGAAGTGTCCACACCATGCTTGACCAGATTGGTTAATAATTCAGATATTTTATAATGGATTAGTGGGATCTCTTAGATCTAATATTGATGTTGTTGCTAGTGGAGCATTAATGTCAAACCCATTTGATGAAGCATATTCGTTAAATGAAGAGATGGATACTAACAATTTTCAATAGCCCTCTGAAAGGGTAAATTCAAAAAGAGTAGCTAGTATTCATGGCTCTGACGCAATTTCTAGTTTGGTTTCTCAAATCGCTGCAATGTCAAAGAATTTTGATCAATTTGGATTAAATATAGCTCAAACAACACCTGTAGTTGAGGAAAATTCATTCGGACAAATGATAGATTCTCAATCAGCCTATTAAAATTTGAATCTAATAAATAATCAACCTAATAATCCCTATTCTAATTATAACAATTTTGGTTAGAAAAATTGCACTAATTTAAGTTTGAATAAAAAAAATCTAATGGTGTAAGGCAACAATGGGGGAACAATTAAGCAAACCCTTTGGGAAATGTAAATAATCAAAGAAATGTCACTTATAGACCTCATTATCCCCCTATTTTTAATAATAATTTACAATTTAAGGAGAAGAAATTGTCTATGGAAGAATTGGTAATACAATTTGGTAATCAAATACAAAGTCAGGGAGCGGCAATTAGAAACATTAAGAATCAATTGGGACATATTTCTTTCGTGCTTAGTAGTAGGCTTCAAGAAACTCTTCCTAATAATGGTGAGATTAATCCTAAAGACTAAAATAAAGAGGAAAGTGAAGCTATACAACTAATAAGTTCAAGAGAAGTGAAATTAAAAGTAAAAAACAGATTGAAGTTGAGAAAGAAAGGGTAGAAATTGAAACATCTGAAGAAGATATTCCTCATGATTCATAATATCCTATTAAACTGATGAAAATTCTTGTTAAAAACCCACCACCTCTATTTCCTCAATAATTGAGATTGAAACATTGGATAAAGAATTGTCAAGATTTATGGAAATATTTAAGAAACTAACCATAAATATTCCATTCGCTGAAGCCTTGGAATAAATACCAAGTTATGTAAAGTTTATGAAAGTAATACTTAATAAAGAAAGTTTATAGATAATCAGACAGCTTAGTGAAGAGTGTATTACTATAATTCATAATTATATAAGTAATGTAAAGATCAGGTTATTCAAATATGTGTACCATATGAAGAAACTAAAAAGATTATTAAAAAATGTCATGATTCTGAATTTGAGGGACATTTTGAATTTGGTAGAACAACATATAAATTTTTTTAATCTAGATTTTATTAGCCAACTTTTTTAGAGATGTTAATACATATATAAAAACATGTGATCGATGTGAGCGAGTAATAAATATTTCAAAAAGGAATGAAATGCCCCTACATTTTAAATTGGATGTTGAAATATACGATGTATGTGGATTAGATTTTATGTGACCATTTATTTCCTCTATTGGAAATTTTTATATATTAATTACAGTAGACTATGCTTCCAAATCGATCAAAGCAATTGGTTTACTTTGATGGATGCTCAGAGTGTTTCAAAATTTTTAATGAAAAATATTTTTACATGATATAGAATGCCTAGAGTAATCATTGTAGAAGGCACATCACATTTTAGGAATAAAAAAAATTGAAAAATTCGTTGGAAAATATGACATAAAACATAAGATCTCCACTGCTTATCATCCTTACACTAGTTTTCTAGTAGAATTATCTAAACGTGAATTTAACAAAATGTTGGAGAAAATTATAAATCCTTACAAAATGAATTGATTTGCTAGATTAGATACTGCATTATGGGCTTATAGAAGAGTTTATGAAACTCCTATAGGAATGTCTCTGTATGCACTTATTTTTTGAAAGACTTGCCACTAATTAGTAAAAATGGAGGACAAAGCTTATTAAGCTATTAAAGAGTTTAATATTAATTTAAAATATACTGGTAAGAAAAGATTTGTGTAACTGAATTAGCTTGAAGAAACCAGAAATGAATCTAATCAAAATGCTAAGATTTACAATGAGAAAATGAAAAATTGGCATGATCGAAAGATAAAAAGAAAGGAATTTGAAAGAAGTTTTGTTGTATAACAAAAGATTGAAATTATTTCCCGAAAAACTTAAGTCTATATGGTCAGGGCTATTTATTGTTAAAGTTCTAACCATATAGAGTTGTGGATATTGAAGATCTAAAAACCAAAAAAAGTATTTAAAGTTATTGGGCAGAGGTTAGAACCTTATTTTAATGGACAAAGACCAATTTTTATAGAGGTTTTAATGTTGGGCCACCCAAACTAAAAGCTAAGATCATTGGAATGAAGACACTAAACTAAGCACTTTTTGGGAGCCAACCCATAGTTATGTGTGGGATTGTTTTTAATTTTTTTTACATAACGTAAGCTCTGTGATAGAGTTTTGTGTGCTTTGAATGACTTACAAGTTAAGAAAATGTATAAAAACATTTTAAATATTCAATTTTATGAAAGGTATGAGAGTTATTTTGGACCTAACGTGAAACAGTGAAAAGATTTGCACTGGGGGCACCTAAACTAGGGCATGAGTACCTGTTTCACTACATGCTGTTACCTAGGTGCCAAAATCTCACGCCTCAACGCTGATACACCAAAATAATATATTGTTTTAAGTATATATTTTATGCTTATTTTTGGTGATATTGCACTTTAAAGAAGGTTATTTTCATGTTTTTGTTGTAGGTATATCAATTTTAGGTATTTGGAGCAAATGTAGCAAAAAGGACAGAATTTGGAGCCAAAATAATGAATTTTTGGATTCTCGCACAATAAGCGTCATTTCACAGAAAGCTGGCACCAGAAGCGGCATTTCATAGAGAGCTTGCGTCAGATGTACCAAAACTTAGAACAACGCAGTCTAAAAACGAGTTGTCATCTAATGCACCAAAACCAACGCTTAATGCACCAGAACCAGCGCTAAATGCGCCAGTGACGACGTTTTGCAGATTAAGGCAGTTTGGGATGAATTTTGTGTTAATTTCAAAAGGGACACTTGTTCTAAACACCACTTAGAGTGATTCAATACATCTAGACACTATAGAAGGTTCTTTTATGAAGGGATATGTCTCATGGATGAATGGACATGTCTTCTGAATTTGAAAGGGTTTACTTTTGGGTAGAATTTTGGAGGAAATTTTGAATTATTTTTGGAGGGAGATAAACCTTAATAAAGGAGAGGTTTTTGGAGTGTGTGTGTGGCATGTAAGGGGGCTTGCAAGAGATTTTAAGAGAGAAACAGATATTCAAGGGCTTGAAGATTTTCTTTAAGAAATGTAAGAGGAGAGGGATGGTGAGAGATTTCTTCTTCATTACACTTCTAAGAGAGAATTGAGACTGCTTGTAAAGAGAGAAAAGCTTGAAGAGAATTTTTTGGGTTTTCCTTGGGAAGGATTGTGAGATAAGTTCTGTCTTTTATTTCTTTTATATTGTAAACTTATTTTTATATATGAAATCCGTGTTTTGTCATATCCTTCTCATGAATTCTGAGCAGTCTTCTTAAACCTTCTCCTTACTTTGAGATATGGTTTTGTGAAGAATTGATTTTGTTTTATATAATTTTAAATTTCAATAATTTATGATGATTTGAACTCTGATCTTCATTTACTCTTTGATCTGTCCAACTGAAATGTTAAAATGTGTTGAGAAACATATGTTCCAAAAGGGATATGATTTCTACAGTATGGTGAGAATCACATTTGAATTCATGTGAGAGGATTTCATCCATAGAGTTGAGTACAAATAAATTGGTAAATATACTTTGTTGGATGCAAAATTGGATATTTTAAGGTGATATATTAAAATCCCAAATTTGGTCTTGTTGATTGGAAACTGATGCGAGATTGTTAGCCCTCATGTGAAGGAGTAGTGGGAACTCTATAGTGGTAGCCAGTATCCTCCCAGCCTAACCACAGAATTAAGGACCAAACTCTAGATTAGTCAATGTTCTTTATGCACTCAGAGGAGGATAAAGAAAAAGGTTGCTTCTATTTCGCACAAACCAATATATATATATATATATATTAAATGATTTTAATTTCTTCACAATCCATATAGTCATTGTAAAGGAGAATGATGCTTTCTTAAATTTGAACTCTTAGTCACAAAAATTTTGTTTAGTTTTCGTAAATTTTACTTTTGAAGGTTTAACAATTAGTTTAGTTAATTTTGTCTTCTTCCTAAATTTTATTTAGCATTCACTCTATTAATTTATAATCAAATTTAGATCTTCACTTTTGTAGTTTAAAATTGTAGTTTACATTATAATCTTAAGAATTTACTAATATGCCTTTCCAACTTCTCTATGGGATCGATATCTAGAACTTCATTAGAACTCTTTATTACTTGAGTGATAAATATACTTGAATTATTTTTTGGGGATTTGGCAATTTAAAAAAAGATAAATAATAATTAATTGAACTCAGGAAAAGGCGTGAGGGGTTCTTGGAGCTTTCTTGGAGATTTCTTCTTGTTAAACTTCTTCTATTCTTAGGGTTTCTTCTTTTGTTACAGTTGACTTCATTTTTTGTTGAGGTTTAGTTTTTCCTCTTTAGTAGCCTAGGGTCTAGGCATAGGACTTTTCCTGTTGACTATTCCTAGAAAACTAGACATGGAACCCTCACCATTAGAAATTCCAAACTCTTCTCCACTCAACTTGAAGTTCCACATATTGCTCTCAACCTCTAAATACTTAGTAGGTGGGGTCACTATGGGGGAAACTCAAGATGAGTCACCCTTAGGATTGTTGGACCTTAGGGTTGACATTGGGTGTTGGTCTGGAGCTAAGGCACTCACTACACTCATCTACACCCACATTCACTCACAACCCTGAACTCAAATTTCTAGCCTAGATCCCTTGATCTTTTGGGATACTCATGTAGATGGTCCCCTAAACCTACTAGCCCTAAGGTTATGGTTTAGCTAAGACCACTATGTAGAGGACCCAAAATGGGGTTTCCTTTAGTTCATGGTTTATTGGTGATGATTGGTACCTCAACTCTACCGAAATACCCATCTTGGCCTTTTACCCCTAAAACACCCCCTAATTACCAAAATACCCCTCTTTGACCTAAAATTCCAAAAAAAATCTGAAAATTCCCAGAAAATCCCAATAAATCCTAAATATTCCCAATTTCATTTTGCTCAACTACTACATGACTTGATTTGGCCAATTTGACCATCTTTTACCAAAATCCCCAAATTGCTCTTTAAAGACCCAAATTTCCCCAAATCCTTCTCAAATGTCCATCAATTTGATCTTAATTGACCCCAATTCCAATCCTAAACTCAAATTCACTTTTTATATGACCAAACTAAACCAAATCCAAGCTCAATTGGTCCATGATTTGAGCCCAATTTTGATTTGGGTCAAAACCCCAATTTTGACCATATGACTTAATTACACCCAATTGAACCCATAGCCTAGTCAATTGGCCTCAATTAATGTTAAGAAATATTTATGACATTCCTATACATCAAAATCAACCATCAATTGACATTGGTGAAGCCTCAAATTCTTTTGATTTTGGCCTAAATCCAAAATTCCCAAATTTAGCCCCAAATTGGCTAAGTCCCTAAATTTCACCCAATTGATTGTCTTAACCTCCAAATTGGCATACAATTCATGTTCAAAAATTTTAATGAGGTCCCTATTGACCATTTAAAACAATCAATTTGGACTTAGCTCAAGGCTAACCCAAGCTAGACCCAAGCCTAGCCCAACATGACCAAATTGATTAAAGTTCAAAATCCCTTCAAATTGACCTTTCAATTGAACTCCAAACCATTTCCATCCTTCACCAAAGTTGTTCCTTATGATCATATACACCAAATGTAACAATCAATTGGGCCAATTGACATGGCTAGCCTAACCCAAACCCAAGTTTTGGTCATTTGTACCCACTTGGACCCATGCACCAAATGTAACCTAACCACCCTAAAGCCACCAAATTAACTCCACCACAGCCATTAGTTGGACTTAGTGACCAGTCCAAACACCATGAACCCACCTAAATCAAGCCATGGACCAAAGGTCCCCCAAAGTAAGGGATCTTATTTCCAAAAATGCACATACTTAAGATATCTTTGCCAAATCCAAACACATTTGCATTACATTGTTGTGATAGATTCCTCTGTGTTCCCTGAGCTCCTAGCAACCTCCCCCTGGCCGGCCAGCCGGCCTAGTGGCTTGAAAATCACAAAACCGAGAGCCACCCCTATGACACCTCACCTAAATCAAACCTAGAGGCCAGCTCATCCAAATCAAATTGAAGAGCTCCTCTGCCCTCCATCTAAGCACCACAATGCACCTAAACTTATGCCCTGAGGGCCACCCCATGGCCATATTTATAAAAAAACTTACCTCCCACGGCCATGAAAGTTGTGCTGAAATTTCGTTAGAGAGGCCTCTCCAAAGTTCACACAGAGCTTCCCTAAGATCCTCTTAGTGCATTCCAACCAGTTTTCCTTACCCATTCCCCTTCCCGGAGCTCAATTTTGAGCTTGAAACTCTGCCGGAAACCAGGACAGAACCCAATACACCTCCACACTCCACCAAACTTCAATTTCTTGTGCCCACACCTTCACAATGGTGAAAGAAGCCAAAGCCCCATCAAATCCCCCTTCCACAGAGCCTCTACCATAGCTCTAGACCAACACCTGAAATCGAGCTTGGTCGAATTCATACCTAAGATTTACACCAAGGCCAGGGACTCTATCCTTAGCCTCCTTGGACCCCAACGAACGTGTCGAGCACCTCTGATTGAAGCCTTCCTTCTCAGAGCAAAGGTATAAAACTCCTCTTCCTCCCGAGCTTATATTGATTCTCCATTTACTTAAGCTTGATTTTATGGTACCTTAGCCATATGGATGTGTTCGTCTCCCTTAGACGAGTCCGTAGGATCAAACCCTTAGACGAGTCCTGTGTAGGACGGCGCTTCGGGACATAAACAGCGGGTCGAGTCAACAGATACGTGGACGGCGGCGTTCAACTAGAGCGCGCCACACACGCCTTCGGAGCCGTCGTAGGTTAAGGTGGCACACGCTATTTAAATAGATAATTAGGACTTTTTCCTATTTATTTAAATACCCCTAACTTGAAAAATCCTTAACTTTGTGTAGAAAAATCACAAAAATAAAATAAAAATACCCTCTTGCTTAGTGAACAGAGGAGAATAATGTGAATTATTTTTCAAGTCCATTTGATGCATGAAATATTTTTAATTAATTAAATACTATTTGAAATCATTTGATTCTCCATGCATATTGACACATCACCTTGGCTTGAAATTTTGACATGTTGTAGCCTCTATAGGGGGAACATTCTCGGATTTTTCTAAGGTCAGATGAAATCCCTATACAGAGATCCATATTTTTTAAGTTATTTCACATCATTTCCTTAAAATAATCATGGAAATTAGCATAGTAGTTACTAAATCCTAAGAAAATTTTGAAAGATCTACCATGACATGAGAAACCTTTGGAAATAATTTCATGGGTCAAGTCATTTACAATGCACTTAAATTTTACAAACACTAAATCACTAAAATAATCAATTTTAGAAAATATAAACATTTAAATGACTTGATTTTTTATTTCACTGTGATTTATGATCCAGAGGGCTCATCATAAAAATTTCAAAATATTTTGAGTTCATTTGATAACTTAAAATGATTTTTAAAGATAAATACCACTCTTAACATTTAAATGATTTTTTAAAAACTAAAATATAACTCAAAAAATTATGAAACTTAGTTTTTTGAGTTCTCTGTGATCAGGGATATTTTATAAAAATAAAAT